>JAMKCH010017316.1:0-33659 GCA_023653785.1 Ophioderma brevispina
CAATTGAAAATGCTTGAAATGGCTGCCCTTTAAAAATCTTATTTTTGCCACCCTGATTCAGCCAATGTGCAATGCCCCAAGAGATGCTACTTTTGTATAACTCGGTTATAAACAATGTGTTATGCCACCTTTACGTCTCAGTTTGGATCAGGCACTATTGTCCTTTTTTGCTGGACCCCGTTGGAACAATGAGTTTGCATGATTAGCAGACTCAATGGGTATCCTTGCATATTTTCTGGTTTTTGGGGTCTAAGTTGTAGTTAAAGACACATCAGTGATTCACCCGGAAGATAAAAAACAATATTTGAAAATTTGCAGAAATAGCTTTAAAATCGAAGGATAAGTCTGTAGGATAAGGTCTATTTTCCAAATGAAAAATTAATAGAAAAGAAAAGAAAGAAAAAACATCAGTGTTCAAAGATATGAATCCCATTCAAATATGTGTTGTAGTAAGGTGGTACGTTCGGACAGTAATGACTGAAATATCCGATTTTATCCTTATTAGGTTGCTTTAACCATCGTCTACCGAAAGGGGGGGGTGGTTTTACCACCCCCCCTTCGGTTTTCACCGGACGTGCTAAAACCCCCTTTTTGGTGCCCAAATTATTTAATTTGTAATTGTCAATTGGACATGTTCCGCTCCTTTTAACCAAAAAATACAAACAATCCACCGCGGGTATAGGTAAGATACAGGTTGAGCAAAGGATCGATAGGGGGGGTGGTAACCCCACCCCCCCTCCGGAAGAGAAAAAAGAAGTTCCAAACATCCTAACATCCAACACAGGAACTTCACAGACACTTGATTTGGCACCAATAGATAGATAATGGTCCTCATCTTCCATTGATACAAAAATAAGTACCAAAAGGCCTAGCATTACGTTCACATGACGTCATAAAGTTCGCATGTCAGCCAAAAACTGCCAGTTCCATAGACACACACAGTGGACAAAATTCAATTTTTCGCAAAAAGGTTAGGGAAAAAAAAAGATTGCATGCGGTTTTGGACTCTACTTGATGGGAAATGACGAGTTTTATATAATGACAGCATTTTAGAGCAATAATAGGTCGGTTGAGTCGCTAAAATGCGAAATTATCCACTTCCACCCGATAGTCAGTATTTTTGTACTTGCCTAAACATATTGACATCATGGTGACGTCATAATGGGGATGTTAGTACTATTTGGTACCAACGGAAAGAAGAAAACTCTAAGCTCTCCTTTGGTACCAAATTTACAGGAATCGGGGGTGTCAGTATAACGAAAATAACAGGGGGGGTCGGGGTAACCACCCCCCCTTCGGGAGTTTTGTTACAAAAAATGGCCTCAGGTAGACGAGGGGTAAAACTTATCACTTGCAGGGATGTAGGAACGTTATACTTGTTACAAAATGCCCAAAAATATGATTTTTGATGATTTTTTTTCGATTTTTCTGATTTAGCAATCACTGAAAGTTGCCTTAAAGTGTTGTATTTTGTTGTATTTGACCCAGTGTTCGATTTAGAGGAGTTTTACATGCACAGTGCCCATGTAACATTTGCTCTGTCTGCATGTAAAATTCTGCCGGTGCATGAGATTTTGTGTTAATTTAGCCCATCTCTGAGGAAAATCCCCACCAGCCGTGGTGACATATACACTTTTATTTCACCAAACACCCACAGAGTACGGATAGCCGAATACAAAAAAAACCAATCCCAACCCCTGACATATAAGACTCATATACCAATATGCCCTCAAGATGCGATGGTACATACTTCCAGCTCTGGGCCTAAATTGCCAATCATGCACTTGTATGTTTTCTTTTTCCCTTTAAATATTATTCATTAACACTGTAATACACAGATACAGGTCTAGGAGTAGGAAGTTATTTCTTTTAGAGAATATAAGGCCACCCCATTCTATAATATAACAAATGTATACGGCCGCTGAACTCTAAATGAAAGACTGTGAAATACTTAGTGGCTCGTTCCTGGTCCACATTAACACAGTCCTTGTGGCCCCTATAAGTGGGATTTCTCACGCCTAGAAGGAGAGGCTCCGGGTTCGAGGTGTTTGACCGTGTATTTCGTCTTTATTGAGTTCTGTGCTCGCCATGTTATTGAGCATTCTAATAATATACCAATGTACTTTGGGTCCTGATATCTTTACCGCATCCTCGAGTGCATTGAATTGAGTTCGCTTCGTCATATAGAGTTGCTAGAATGATGCATATAAGGCCCATCCATTCTAAATATATAAAAAATGAATCAGGCCGCTTAAAACTCCTGAAATCCCGGGGGGGGGGGGGTACGGACCAGTGGAAAAGGGTAGGTACATATGTGCCGCCGATATGGGTCACATTTCACGCCTTACTTAAATGGGTCGTTTTTTTCCACCAGGCTACTATAAAAGATGGGTCACTTTTTACGGGGGAATGAGACGATATAAATGGTCCATTTTTATGGTTCGATTTTACTATGAAAAGGGTGATTTTTCCGATTTTCGCTTAAAATCACAATGAAATGGTTGATTCTGATTTTTAGAAAAAAGTTACTAGTGAAAATGGCCCATTTGTAAGATTACTATAAAAATGTGCAAAAATACAAAACACTTAAAAAAAAAAAAGGGTCGAAATTTCGGAACTACATATAAATGGGTCATTTTTGGTAAATTTGACGTCACTATAAACATGGGTCGATTTTTTTTTTTTACCCGGTGGACGCCACACCCGTACCCAATTTGGGTACGAGTACCCCCCGGGTTGAATAAAGATGAAATACATTAGTGCTCATTCACTGGTTATCCACATTAACACAGTCCTCTGTGGCCCAGGGGTATTTCTCACGCCACTAGAAAGCGAGACGGTTCGGGTTAGAGACCGCGGTCTTTCGTCTTGATTAGATTTGGCTCGCCTAGGTCTCCGGTCTCTATAAATCTTTTAGAGAATTATAAAGTCTGAATCAGAGATTTCCAAAGATATATTTTTGTGTAGTAATTAAAAAATAGTCAACTTGAACTTAAGATATAACCTAAAATGGTCAAAATTCCCAAGTTAGCAGATGAACGGATTTTCTTTTCATGACGTACACATTTATGTGCGTATTCAACAGTGCATAGGACACCGTGTATAACAAAATTTCCGCCTCCGGAATTTGTAACCAAAGTTGCAATTTTCTATATGAAGGACTTTGATTTGAGCATTAGTATGTGTACCACAGTGATTATTATAGGACAAGCATGATGTACCATGCAAAAACACAATGTTGAAATTGGGGCGCCCTCCTCGGGAATCTCGGTGCTTTGAAGATAGATTTTTGTTTGGCCATCTTAGATGGTGTAAAATGGATGAGCACCACTATTTTGATTAAAATGTGGGTGTTGATGCAAAGTGATGACATATCATGTGCGTGTATAAAAAGTGGGTGCAATCTGCACACGCAAAAATTGTCTGCTGATGCCTGTGAGTCTCTGACAGTCTGAGTGACTAAGGAAGCTATGGACTATAATGTTCGTCAGTAATTTGAAAAAAATTCTGGCGCTACCGGAGCGGTGTAACCCGGAGTGGGTTGTGGACAAGAACACTGAACTCAACAGGCGCGTGTATGCCACTGTTCAGAATTGCGACAGATTGTACCAATATGCCCGCCATCACAAATACTTCTCTGATGGTTAAAGTAGCACTAGCTCTTTCCTCGTCCCCCCCCCCCCTCCCACCCCCCACTTAATGAACAAGTTAAAGGGGCAGAGCCTTGTGTGATATGAGCCACTTCAACGATAATCAGCCAATAGAGTTTAGCAAAATCACTCCTCTGTTTACGCTAATGCAGGCAAGCAAATACAAACAAGGATTTTGACAGCGACCTGGGTACACATTGCATGTTCTCCCATGTGCAGGTAAAGCTTGGAAAATAATAAAACATTGAAGTGAACATTGCGAAAAATGCTCCCGTCCATATTGAAGGCTCCAGTCATGGCTAGCACAGGGAACCTTACGTCGTTTTTGAACGTGGGAGTCGCACGACCTAAAGGCAATAATGCATGAAAGCCGTAGAATAAAGCAATGTATTGTATAGACTCATGACTTGTCAACGCAGTGCCGCGTCGGAAGTCAATTACACTAGGAAAAATAACCCTACATCCTAATGGCCGCAGTATTTATATGCACTACTGTACTGTTATTTATCTCTGCAATTCTGTTTCTTTATTAAAAATAATATTTTTGCAGAAAGAAATTTGAGACATTATTGTCGGGATTGTGCTAACAATTGGACTTATGGGGATGAATTTGTATTCTGCCACACTTAAAATTCGGCACTTTAAAATGCGGTTTATCCTTTAACGTTGTCGAATTCGTAGCCTGTGGCAGAATACTAAAAATCTTTCCGACTTATGTAATGTCGTTATACTATTAAATGAGGGTGATTCGTAAAATGTGAAATGCAAGATTGATAATGATCGTCTGACATGCCCGAAATTTCCGGAGGGACTAGTTTTACAGTTCAAGGTCTCCTTCAAATGGTTAAACTGTTTGCAAAAAAGTCCGTGACCACGCGACCCAGTATTCACTCTACTCTGTCCAGGTATTTATTTTCTCTCCATTGCGCGTCTAACTAAGTCACGACCGTACGCAAGCCAATTCACGCCTCAGAATAGAAACAAGTTGAAACAACAGCTAATTTTAGATCAACCAATCACGGTCGCGTGTAACGATCCAACAGGCGCGTATGGAGTGCGTACACTGTTCAGCCAACACGCGGTTTTCAGCAACGGTAAACCCCGCGAAACGCGCGAAAAGGAGATGGAAAATAAATAACCGGGAACAGAGTATATTATACAACATGCATGGACAACTACAACACAACAGTAGGCAATGTTGCATATGACTATAAATACCAAAAAACAATTTGTTGCAATTTGTTAAATATTACGTAGAAACAAGGTGTTTACGACAGACAATATGAAGTTCACACCTTTGCTGGAGTTATTAAAATGTTTTCGGGTGAGTTTGTATTGAATCGCGGACTTTGGACCAAACTCGTTGAGTTTGGACCAATTTGGATTTGCATGATTGAGTGTTCTACTGCCTCCCGGGCCGCTCCCGGGTAAACTAGTACCCTGCGTGGACTGACTGGTGCAGCTTACATGTACGTGTGTTGTACTCTGTAGACCAAGCTAAGATGGTACTGCGAGAAGAAGCCAGTAACCTCCGGGTACATGTACAACCCAAAGAAAAGACAGAAAGACACTAACCCAAGTACCATTTCAGTAACTGATCCAACAATGATACCACGGAGAAAGGCCCGGGTTTGTGGTTTGTAATCACCACACTCAAACAAACAAACATGCAATTACAAAGCAATACATGCCACGCGTCATGCACGACAATATCAATAGACTAGACGACACAAAAAAAATACTAAATACACAATGACAGGAAACTGTATTTTTCGAGATTTGAGATGACATTAAAAATTTACCAAATATCTTACCTAAACGTGTTGACAAAACTAGATTTATTCAGTAAGGTAGCTGTATTATCAATTCTATAATCACGACAAGTACCGCAATATAACTCGGATTCAACGTCAGTAAACTGCATGTCGACAAGGCGCACGTTGCTAATACACAAAAAAACACCATGGGGTAACAAGGGAAGTGACTGACAGGCGACGCGTGCAGTCCGCTCCACCCATTTCCAAGAATACTCGTTGCTGATTGGTTCTACCTGAACTTGATTGCATTATGGCCATGGCTGATGAATTATTAATTATGGGATCTATGGCGAGATTATGAATGATAAATTTCTTCTTATAAACTTTTATAAACAAGACCGCTAAATTCATTAAGATGACAACTTTTCCACGTGGGACGTTTTTTTGTTGGCAGTTTTATAATGGGTTGGTTGACACAAAAGCTTCGCGGACAAACACGCCTTCTGTATGCCAGGGATATTGATATTGTACCATCGGAAGCCCAGTGATTAAATAGTAAGTAAAAATTCCCGCAGAGACAGAGGATAGATCAGAGCTGTCAGATTCCTCATCACTGACGTCATTATCTGCGCTCTGAGTTAGCATGTGAGAAGAAAAATATTCAATAGGCTAATCATAGAGCTATGGCCTAATGAAGTGAATCCATTCTACTTCCCTTCTACTTTCGTTATGTAATAAAGATCATAACGCAATAACCAGCACCATTTTTTAAGAGTTTCCCCAATTTTCAAAATTTGATGATTTTGCAGCTATGTTTGTAATTTGTCTAGGATGGAGGGAGGAAACACACCTGTGAACGGGGAATGCCTCAAAAATGCGTAATTATCATAATAAGCAACTTTGGTAAATATATAATTGGGAATCCCAGATTGTACTTAGCGGCAGAGCTGGAATTGCTAAGTAATGTCCGTCCCTGATGAATAGTACCACATCAAGAAAACTGACGTCTAACTTGACTTGCCTGAAACCAATAAAACAACTATATGGATGAGCGCAGACACGTATATGGCGCTATTTCAGGGTTTTTCATATTGGAATTGCCGTTTTTCCAGCAGCGTGAATTATTATCGGATTTCTCCGTTATTAATTATTTTAATTACAAAGATTCCTGCTTTGCGGGGACCACATAGACATTTTCGAGCGTAATCATTAACAGTATAATTTACAAGCCGACACCATGCAAAAACTGATGTTAAAATCTCAAAAAGTTTTGAAAAATTGGGGAAGCTCTTCAAGAAAAATGTCATTATGCTTTTTAAAGAGACGATTGGTATTTTCTTTGGCACTACAGGAAAATCAAGGCCGCTTTCATGGGGGGACCATTTCACATTTTCCCTTCGCTTAATTAAAAATCGCTTCCCTCCAATTTAATCAATTTCAATATAGGCCAAAGTCAACATTGAAAGTATTGAAAAATGTTCCTATTGTTTGCGACATGGGGATGGAGGATTGAGGGCCAGGAGGAATCCGACTCTTATCTATGGGTAGTGACAGGGCATATGGACAGGGGGGCATGAAAACTTTCAAAGGAGGAGTGCGGTAACCTGAGCTTTTATTTGGATTAAATTTATAAAATAAGGGGGTGCAAAATTTTCTTGATTGAAGGCGAAGGGGAAAGACATAAATTTTCGGGAAAAAATAAAACTAAATCCCCCGGCTAATATTAATATAGCGACAGCTCGATTAGCAAAATTATTTATTTAAAAATGACAAACTATGAAAGGGAAAAAAGTGGGTGTTGGCAGTGGCAATGGTGGGGGGGGGGGGGGGGGGGAAGCTGCCCCACCCAGAAACTTACCCCATGAAAAATAGTGGATTTCTGCACACATGTTAATTTATCACGTGACAACAACATAGGCTTATATTATACTAACAAATTTTAATATATGCTTTCCCCCTGAAAATATGTGCTCCCCTCCCCTGAAAAAAAGCGGGTTACGCCATGGGTTGTTGAGATATCCATTTGATCGCGTGGTGAAGGACGATGTAAGTGATGAATTGACGGAGGGATCCCCTTGTGGAGAAGTAGACAGCCTCCCTAGTAGTCAGAATGCCATTAGAAACTGATTTTCTCCCCTATCCTTTATATCAAAATGAATGCCAAACATTTTTTTAAGGGATTTTTTGTGTTTTTAGCATACAACTCTGAAAAAATTTAGGCTTGTAGATATTACAAACTATACTCTTTCTGAATTCCTTATGGTTAGACACATAACATGGTACACTTCTCAAACAGATTGGATCAATTTAAAAAATTGATGCCTATACAAACTCCCCCCCCCCCCCCTCCTTAAGGGAGGGGTATGGGGGTCGGAAGCAGTGAACTTTGAAGTGATTTTTCGTGATTTTTCTAAAATAGTGGGATATACATGTTATTATCATTAATTGTAGCCAATGTCACAAAATTTTACATAGTCAATTGTGCTCTGGTGCCATGTAAACCCACGTCAGGCGGGATTGGCTAAACACGAGAAAGACGAACTACATAACTAAACACTACTGGGACGAAACTCATGGGTGGCAGTGCAGGGGGTAAATACGCAGTGAACCATGAAGCAGGATTTTTGATACCCGTTGCCATGGCAACCGACCAATCATTAAATTTCAAGGCGTAATTTGAATTTGGAACACAATTTTTGAAAAATCGGCTTCATGGTACTAACCTATAGTGCCGAATGTGTGCCAAATATCGTGTGCATAGCATGTAGCGGTCTCTAGTTACGTTCGTTTCGGTTTGTTTGTTTTCCGTATTTTATGCAACGCGTTATAGACCTCGAAACATTTAGACAAAATTGAGGGCGCTTTTGATGTGAAATATGGAAAAAAATACATTTGTTTTTTTAATGTTACATCTCGAATTATCAAATTGTTAATGAAACAGGAATCATCGAAATCGGTGAATCCATTGTCGTAATAATGTTAAAATAATTTTCTTAATACGCAGGGTAGAAAACAATAACCAATACATTAAAAATCGCTACCCAGTCATTTAATTTACTTTAAATTATGGACAAAATAAGTAGAGTATGATTTACGTCGACTAGCCAAAATACATGCGTTAAATGCGTATAAATAATATCTTTAAATATCTTAAATTACAAACCATTAAATTTTTTCCATGATAAATGATAGGGACTTTGCGGTTTTGGCAAATTCGTGATGACACTGCTCACTTGATCAGCCATATTACGGGGAACCGAATGTCCGATTGCGACAATCGAATAAAAAGCATTTTTGTGAGATTACCAAGCTACACAATTATTTTCTCATTATCTCAGTTTCGTAAATGGACACAATTTATTACCAAAGTCAGACCCCGTACCCCCCCCCCCCAAGGCACATTTGCAGCAATGAGAAATACAGTTTAATTGGTCTCTTGCAGTCAGTCTGCCAACATATTAACTCAAACCTTTACAAATGTCGCTAGCTCCCAGGTATAAGGAATAATAAAAACTGCATCAACACAAAGCAATGGGAGCTTGACGCTTGAAGTCTTGATGTTTTGACACAAAAAACCAAAGAATGTCAAGTGGGATTATGCCAGGCACGAAGAACTTTAAAAATTGAAATTCAAATCTGTTGTATCCTTGTTGAATGTTCCTACCAAAAAGTTCAGCAAAGTTCGATAATATACACCTTCGAAGTTTGTTTTTTGGCCTTGGTGTTACGGTTTTTGTTTTTTGTTGTTTTAGGACATAATAAAAATGGTTTACAGTAAAAAGGATATGTTAACCCATCATTCAATACTAAGTTTTAGACTAACATGAGCTTGGTTAGTCCTGATTTTGGGGTCAAATTGGTTTTTTAAAATCTCCAAAGTTTTGATATTCCCCCAAATTTCACCCCCCACCTCAGATTCACTTTTCCCCCAGAAAGAGGTCTGGTGCGCCACTGAAAGGGCCATGGTCCGATCACTAAAAGCCTTGACCCCAGAGCCCCAGATGTTACCGGAAGAGGTCAAACTTTTGGTATCAGACAAAAGCTACTATTTTTACTATTTCCCTATTGGCCTATGAAAGGGTAAAGAAAGGTTTGGTTTGAAAGTTATGAGTAAAAATATACTCCACTTTTTTTAGTCGACCAATATTAAAGACCACTCAGTGATTATCCGAAAGAGTACAAAAATTTTACATGCAGGAATAGCTTAAAAGTGAAGAATAAGTCCTGCAAATTATCGTATTGATTTTCCAAGCGAAAAAAAATTGATAGTAGAAATGGAGAAAACAGCAGTGTCAAGATATGAATCCCCATTGATTAAGTGTTTGTAGTAGTGTCAGTACGGACAGTAATGACTAAATATCCAATTTTGTCCTTATTAGGCTTATTTTGGTCCTATCCGATAACTGGGTGAGGAGATTAGCGACACCTTAACTGTTTCAAAAATGAACCAAATCTGTTTTTTTACAATTCATTTTTCAATTTTCTGGTTGAGCACATTACTGCTAGTGCCTTTAATTGTACAAAGCAGTACTCTATTTTTGGAAAGTTATTCTTCCCGAAGATTCAAAAATTGGACATGTGGTAATTTTTGAATCAAGCATTTTTTTCCTAGAAAGACATGAATTTTGTGTAATGCCCAACTTGTTTGTGAAGTTGAAGCTATTTTGGGAGTTTCCAACCTGACCAATCTGACACTTTTCTGACACACTTGAATTCGGAAACCCTTCACGGAATAAAGCACAGGTTTATTCCGTTAAGTTTACAAATTCGTAAGTGTCAGAAAAATAGATCAGGTGGGCCAGGTACGGAAACTCCCGTCATTTTCTTGATCGCTACGTCGGGAGGATTTTGCCAATTCTCCTCCATGTTTAACTCCACAGCAGGGGACTGTAGGACAGAGTGCGTGCTTCGGATATTAAATAAAATTGTGAATTTTGCCAAAAGACTTTAGGCATGAAAGTCCATAAAATTATGCGAATGCACTTCCCATACATATAGATCACTTTGCTAATGTCCCATGTGTTGTTGTTGTATGGTTGTTGTTAATTGTTAAAGCGTTTTACATTTTGAATACCTGCACTTCAAGATTTCAAACAATTTGAGTCATAGGTGCAACATGGGATCCCTCATGTGTTAATGAGGGCAATGGTCACATACACAAGGTCAACGGTCATGTGAAGTCAAGTCAGTCTGGAGGTCACCACCAAGTACCAATTGTTTTGCTGCACAAACGTTGCACACAAGGGAATAGGTTTTAATCCAAAATCTTTTTTTATAATTTTACGTACTTGGCATTGGAGGGGTGATCCGTTTGGCTTATTGTTCACCTCTTTGCATATAACCGTGTCTTTTTGTATTGGGGATTTTAGCACAAATGGTATTGCGTTGTAAGTGATAGTGGAAAATAGAGACTGATTTGATTTATGTAAAACGAATAAAATTGTAAGGGAACCATGGAAGTACATTAAGCATAAAAAAAACAAAATTACAGCAGCTGCCATAGCACTGTGAATTGCATGTATTACACACACATTCATAAAATAGAAGTTCTGACCAGAAGCAACTGACTTTTGACCTTGGAATATGACCGTCATGTCATCACCATAAAGGTTGGCATGTTGCATCTATGATCAGTGGCTTCTTATTGGACTTCTGCTTTTCAAATAAGATTGAAGTGTTTGAAAGTTGAACTGTACACAGACCCAGTCGCACCCAAAGTACGAACTATGTTGCAGCTTCAGTCATTCTTTTGACCTTGTTCATAGGGAAAAAAAAATCCAAATACTCTACTCTATGTGGACAGTAGCCAAATAATAGAGGGAATTGCTGCCAAGAAAAATAAATATAAAGAGTAAAATTCCACACATCAAAATTGACCGTCAAAACATTACGCAATGTTATTAATATGTACAAATACAGATATCCATATACACACAAGAATCTGATTTAATTGGAAGAAAATAGCAAGACAAATGTGTTTACTGACAAATTAATTACAAGAAGTATGAAATAATTATTGAAATGTCCATTGGGGGAAATGTACTTTAAAGAAATCTGTCTCCTCTCAACCAACATAGTCTATACTTTGATTTACACAAAATAGGCGCCAGGAGGGGGCCTCATAACAGTGCGAACGATTATCAAATAATTTGTAGCGCAGGCCAACGCAAAAGACGCGTGTGTGTGTATATCATGCGTGACGCGCGATTCTATGCAATCGCTCGAGTACATTTGGTTTACTTGAACACGCGGAACGATAACAACTGAATAATTACCACCTATTTGGTGGTAATAAAAGTATAGTGAATACGATTCCTTCCTACCAGCTAAACTATTATAAATCTGTGTTCCAATGCTTTTTATTTTGTTTCTTTTCCTCACAGATTAAAAAGCTCAATATTTGCCATCTGGATTTTAGTTATGACACCATTCATTATGTAATTATTTATCAACTTTTCACTGATTGTTCATACGTCGGTTTCATATAAATATGTTCCTAATTACATGTATCAACAACACAAGCATTACATTAACAACTTTCACCATATTGGAGTCATGTGACTCCCATACAGTTATGCAATGACATGTTCTGTAAAGTAATGTTTGAACAAGAATATCCACATTTGGGAATAACATTTGAACATCTGTAACTTTAGTAATTACCATTATATTTAGAAGGCTGATAATGAATTTGAGGACCCTTGAAAACCACCAAAACTCTTTTTTTTAAATGTGCGTAAAAGTGACCACACATATTTGCTCAAAAATCTGGCTATACTTCATACGACCTTTGCCTTATTCTTACGCACTGCGCATACGGTTACTTTTGACAATATCTTAACAAGCTCCTTCCGGGCCCCTGTTTCTAAATGCATCAAGAGCATTCTATCCAACATAGGCATTCACTACAGGATTGAACAAAGCAATAGGTAGCTCAGCAAATAAGTCCCAACATATTTAAACACTTTTTGACATTACTATAAAGAATTAAGAAGGGGGCAGCGGAAAAAAAAAGGGGGACGGGGCGAGGGAGTAAGGGGAAAGACGGGCCACAGAGGGGGCGAAGAAAGAGCAGGGTGGGGGCAGCAAAGGGGGGGAAGGGAAAAAAAAAAAAAAAAAAAAAAAAAAAAAAAAAAAAAAAAAAAAAAAAAAAACCCCCTTATTTTTTTTACAAAAATAAAAAAAAAAAAAAAAAAAACCTCCCCTACCTCTCTCCCCCCCCCCAAAAAAAAAAAAAAAAAAAAAAAAAAAACAGTTAGGTTGTAAGAAAAACAGAAAAAGATAAGAACATTGCTGAAGTTTGAGTACCACCCCCCCCCACATTCGATTGTTGTACTCTAATGGAAATAAATCGTACCTACCAAGGAGCAAAGTTGTTAGACCAAGAATTTTGTGCACACTGCTGCATGAGCCAGTCTGTCCCTTTGGACTGGGAAAACCAAAGTCAGAAATACTTTTACATGTGCAAAACATACTTAATGCTTAAATTCACTGAGAACCCAACTGCCGATTGGCCGAAAAGGATAACAATCATTTACTGAGCCTACGCAGGCTGTAACCAGGATTTTATTAGGAGGGGTGGGGAAATTTGGCAAAAGTGGTCGACAAAAAAGCATACAAACAATTGTTTTGGCTCGCTGCATTTGTGAAATCTATTTTTGGTGCCTTTTTTGAGGTTTTTCTTTTTTTTGGGGGGGGGGGAGTTTTTGTGAGCTTCTGGATTTTTTTTTTGGGGGGGGGGCATCTTCCCCTCCCTCCATCCCCTGGTTACGGGCCTGAGCCAACCAGTGATATGTACAAAAGATCAAAGGTATCCATGAAAAGATAAGGAAATAATTTAGGAGACCTATTTTAAATGGTTACTCAATGAACAAAATATGTAATCAGCCAATCAGAAAGAGTAATAGTATCCGAGGTTAAGTTTGTGTAAGTTATGACAGTGTTCAATGCACAAGGGAAATAAAATTGTGCATTGCCACTGGAGCAAAGATCAAGGTTCATCTAGCATCTTGAAGTTTGGTTGTAATTGGACTTCAACTTTTGGTAATGAGAGGAATTTGACATATTCATCCTATGTGACAACCTCCTGACCCACTGACCTTGATGTGACCTTGACTTTATTAACATATGAAGTTACCACAATGTATTTATGACCAAAGTTTGGTTGCAATTTGACCTTGCATTAGAGAAAGATGCGCAAGACAAAAAGCGTGTAGGCCTACCCGATTTATACATTTTCAGTTCTATATTACAACTTGAACTCAGATGCATAAGGCCAAATATTATTAATATGTTCTCATTTAAATATATGACCCATGTTTGGTGGCAATTAGTCCTTGTATTAAAAAAGGTATGGACAAGACAAAAGTGTTTCAACATAAGGACCTAAAAACAAGCTACATGCATCTGCATTTTGATTTAACCATATTCTCACAATATACAATGCTCATCTCTCAATGTATATACTACATTCAACATAATCACTGTCCAAGTATCTTTTCAATTATTGTAACGGTATGTGAATGTCAAATTACCATCAGTGTCATTCAGTATTGTTTCAAAACAGTTATTAGTTCACTCTAAACATTTTATCGCACAGCATACTGTACAACCAGTATTGGTACAAGCACCCTACATTTATACACACCATTGTAAAACCAGTTACACTACAGTATAAAAACTACATTGAGATGCATAGATTAATCTTACCAATGTATCAAAAATAATTTTAAGTAGAAAAAAAGGCTTCAATCTAATAATAACCAAAAGATAAGACCAAAACAATGTGTTGCTTGCCCTCCACCAACTAACCTGTTTTGAAGATAGTGTTTTTTTACAGTATAAAAATACCAACCTACCCTAATTTTTAAATTCCAATCAGGTGTTTTTTTAGAATTTTACATTTAAATTACACCAAAGCAGCATTTTAAACATTTTTTTAAAAACTTATAAGTTATTTTAAAACAAAACTGAAGTTACACATATAATATATTGCTAGAATTTAAATCTTGGGTATGACTTACTTAAAAATAAATTAAAAAAATATTTCCATGTTTTTCCTACCAACTGAAACCATTCCAAAATTAGTGGTAGAGTACAAGCAAACAATCTCTTAGGATAATGAAGTACTATAAACAAACCCTACAAATTTAACTAGTTAGCTGCATTTATTCTTAATATCGATGTTATTATACCTCTTAGTCTCTACAGGGTTTAAAGAGGTGGAAAAAGGAGGCTGGCTTTCTAACGAATCATTTGATGTTTATAAGACCCTATCATTCTTCCACCATTCGCATGAGTATCAGCTAGTCTAGAAAACAGCGCTTAGGCATTTTGTACGACATTACCAGTCTAATACAATACCTTTGCACCTACTTTGTATCATGTACTTTATTCCGCTATTAAGTAGGTGTGAAGGGTATGATGTAATTATAATTTTTCCAAGTTTAAAGTTAACTCACCTACATTTTGTCAATAGACGGTACTATTCAAATTGGGTCATGAAACACAAATTCAATATAAAACCAAAATGTTTAACAAAAAAATGTGGCAATAGCTAAATAAGGGGCAACATATCTTTTTAGCAAATTTTGAGGCGAATCTTTTTGAAATGCCTTGTATAATTCTAGATTTCTATATAAACTAGCATTGGCACAGAACTTATTTCAGTTCTGCAAACTTCAATTCTACATTATGTACACTTTGTCTTAAAGTATGGCTACGAAGTAAGATTGTTGCTTTTATGTTCAGGGCTAGAATTTTGGAGAGAGTCCACTCTCATAAAGACTGCCCTAAACGAATCCACGAGAATTAAGTTAGATTTTCATAAACTGCTAAAAGTTTAACGTGAAATGAATAGAGGAGAATCCATAAGAGACTCGCAGCTCTCCACAAAATTCTTCCAGTCTATTTTGCATGCATATCACACAAGCCAACTTTCTGTGCTAGTGATTAAAGCCAGTGTTGCCAAAAAAATTGGTTTTGGCACAGCACCAGGGTCAGAATTTCTGTGATAATACGAGATCAATTCAAGCAGATTCTCCTGAAAATAATTGTGAGAATCAAAGTTGATTCTCGCAAACCTTGTAAGTTTATACACAAACTAAATGGAGGAGAATCTTAAGATTCTTGTAAATCTTGAATTTATAACCCTGCAGCACCAAAAGCAGAAGCAGAGTACAAGACCAATAAATGCAGGGTTATCATTTTTTCCACATATCATAATTACCAAAGTATGGTAATCCCCACAGGGTGTATTGAGTCCATCCCACAATGCACCAGTTTTGGAAAATTTCACCTCAATAAGGTCATGTGATCCCACAAAAATCCTATTCTTACACACTTAAAAAATCTGACTTTTACACTCATTTTACCCATAAGCGGCCAGTACTAAAGGATTTTTTTTATCATGCATCACGAACTGTTTGCGGTCTTTAAACTTCTTGAACACTGTTATTCCTTAAGTTACCAATGTGTTTTGTGCAGTACCATATAGGCAGTAGAGTTGCAATGCATTCTTGGATGGTTCAAAACCCCTCTAGGGAATGACTGATCTGCAAAGCAGGACATCCACCAAAAAGAAAATTCTAAAAAGCAAAGCTTCAAACAATATTTTAATTTTGAGTTATAGTTCTTATTCAGTGTGTGGAATTTAAAACCAGATAAATAGTGACTTCTAAAAATAAAAAATGTTCTATATCAATTTTAGACTACATTCCCCTAACACCATTGTCAAGTTATGTGTACAAAAGGAAAAATAAATTTAAAAGCATAGTCAAATATTTATAGTAAGGGGATGTAAATGCTTAAAATGAACCCTTTTAAAAATGTATTTAGTCTACAATCCCCTAAAACTTATAGAGTGCAATATCTGTTGTACATTATAAGCTCTTATAAAAACATATAAAAATTAAAATCTAAAGTATAATGTAAATATTTATCTTCAACAGTGATAGAGCTAGAGTAAAGGCCCAAGATCTAAATCTACCATAATATAAAGTACAAAAAACCAAGGGAACTTTTGTATTACGCGATGCGTAAAAAATATGTCCCCGCCGAATGTTGCGACTACTAACATGCATAAATGCAACTTCAACCACTCCATCGCTCCACAACCCCGCAAAACCCCACACCTCTCCAAACCCCACAAATCCCCACCCTTCATCCGCAAAACACCCCCCCTCATTCCGCAAACACCCCACCCCCTCCGTAAACACCCCTCAACACCCCCAACCCAAATGACCGTTACACACCTCCACCTTCCACACCACCCGCAGCCTTGCATTCCCCTCCCCAACACCCCAAACACCCTCATCCCTCCCCAAAACCCGCAACACTCCCACCCCTCCCAACACCCATGCAACACACTCTACACCCTTCCCCAACCACCGCCAACAAAACACCACTCCCCAAACAACCCCGCAACACTACACACCTACCCAACACCCTGCAATACCCAAAACCACACCCCCAACCCCGCTAATAGCCCAACCCCCTCCCCAACACCCCGCAATACCCCACCCCTCCCCAACACCTCACCCCCTCCACACCTCACCCCCCCTATAGCATCGTAGTTCATGAAGCGAAGAATTTTGCCTATCCGATGTAACGTGTCAGAGATACAGCAATTAAAGCATCTTTTATTAGCTCATTTGCATCCCTAAGCGGAATATATCACATACTTTCAAATTGCAAAAAAGATGTGCCTCATGATAGGCTTTCATGCAGCGCAGAATTTTGAGTATCCGATGTACAGTTTCCAAAATATAGCAATTACGCTGATTTTTGCATATTAATTAGCTCATTTGCATACTCAATTTGCCCAAAATACGCACAAAATCTAATCAGGTCAAGAACTCTTCAGCCCGCTTCCTTCCACCAAGTTACATCATTATAAGCCTTACGAACTCCAGAAAACTTGTACACAGGCCTTGCAGAAACATTCTCATAAATTATGCAAATTAGATACTTAATTAGCATATTTTACGGCCACAATCTAATCATGTCGAGAACTCATCAACCCGCTTCTTTCCACCAAGTTACGTCATTATCGACCTTACGGAACTCCAGATAAATCGTATACAACATGGGTTAACATTTTTGTCACAGACGGACGGACGAACGGACGATGCTCATTTCATAGTCCCCCGTTCCGAACTCGTTCGGCGGGGACAATAAGGGCTTTTCACATGGTACCAACCACACCACCAGCAAACAAACTCGGGAAATGAACGATGTTTCCCTAGCACCACACTAGCACTTGTATCTTCCCTGAACGCACATATCATTTCCGCACCACCATACATGAGAGTGATGAAACTTCGCCCATTACACTATGGGATAACGAATTGTTTTGATAGATCCTGACTCAACCGTAGCTCACATTTAAAAATTACTATCCATTTTGCTATTATACCCGTGTCATAAATAATAATTAAAAACTAGAATTTCGCGGTTCTCGGCTTTCGCGCTCGCTATATTCAAAGAATATAAGCTGTGGGCCGCCCCATGACCTTTGACCCTGGCACGTGACCTTTGATCATGAGGGATCGCATGGTTCTTTGAGTAGATCATAGTCTTCTCAAGGTCAGTAAAACTGTGTGCAGAAAATCTTCAATAACCCCATTTCAAATCATTTGAGGTAATGGACGGAAGAATTGACACTAAAAAATGCAGAAATGTTCGGTTGATGGTTGTTAATCGTGGGAAGATGATATTATTCCAGTATTTTAAGTAAAATAAATACAAATGGAAGGGGGTTTGTCTGGATATATTAGCTTTTTTTAATCAATTTCGAAAATTGAACACTCGTTCAGTTTGACAACTCTTCTTAAGTCTTGCCCCTGCACTTGAAATATGTTATGAACTTACACTGCTGAGTAAAGCTGATTTAAAGTTGATCACCGATTTATTACTTTGCTTCAGAATGATGGCAATCACAAAATTTTTATAAGATCAACAACACTCCCTATTCCAGAAAATTGTGGAGTTACTTTTTTTTCAAATAAAATATCTTAATCTCAAATAAATTTACAATACTCTAGAATGCAAAAAAATATTGCGGTCCTCCAAATGCTAGCGTTGCCTGCCGTCGCGCTTTGTGAATGATAGGCCTCATATGACTTTTAACCTTGACATGTAAACTATGACCTCATAAACAGATGAGGGTTTGCGTGTAATATTCATAAACCAAGTTTGGTTCCAATTAAACTTCACCTTTCAATTGAGATCAATTTTACATTTTCAGCCTATCTTATAATAGGCCTCATGACCTTTGACCTCATCAACAAATGAGGGATCCCACGTTGGACCTATGACTGATGTTTGGTTTAAATCCATTGAAGTATGCAGATATTAGAGGGAAAATGTTAACCCTTTTTCACAACAACAACAGACTACATCAACAACAGACAACAGTGGACAAAGTAATCCCTATGTGTCTTCCTGCCTTATGGCAGGCGACACAACAAAAAAGACAAAAATTTAAATCTAGTTTCAGGAATATGAGCAAAAACTTCCCATTTTTTATGTGTGGTTTTTGAAATTGTGATTATGAACCTTTGCAAACTGAAGAAGTCTAAAAGCTGACCACTCCTAAGTAAGTTATGTTACAAATAATTAAAGTTTGCAATAATTATTGTAATTGATATGTGATCAGGGCTCGATTTGACACTTGCTTGTATCTGGTCTTACAAGCAGTTGTGGTGATATCTGTGGCCCTTTCAATGAAATGATTTTCTATTTGTTCAGCACTGTTCATTCAACACTGACATATCTCACAATGATTATCGGTTTAGTGATGTTTCATGTATACTTGTTTGTGGTTACATTTGAGAAAGTCCAGAAAATTAGCTATGCTCAAGTCTGATAACAACTAGGTGAGGTGTGTTAGGCCAAGAAAAAATTATAAGGTTTGTCTCATCAGCTTTCCGCTCGCATACGTGTAAAATTCAGTTACCACATTACTTCTTTTTAAGGTTTCAAGACAAGAAATTTTTAACAAAAGGACAATTTTGGGCCATGAATCAACCCAAAGAAGAAAGTTGTCTAAAAATGCAATGAAAAAGATTTCCTTTCCGCATAGTGCATGTAACTTTTTTGACCAAAAAAAAAATGCATAGCCCTTTGGGTTTTGAGCTACAGGAAGCTGGGACAACCTTTTTTTTTTTGGGGGGGGGGGACTTACGTACATTTGCTGTACGCGGGTAAATGAAAAGAATTTTAATGAGTTATCTAGTTTGTGAGCTATGTTTTGATTTAACCTGGCTGAACAACAGAAAATCATTCTTTTGATGACCAAACTACCAATTGTTGCTCCCTACTGGCTTGTAAATTCAGACACAGGGCAAGTGTAAAAACGAGCCCTGTACGGGATTCAAAAGGCAAACTGTTATTCTGGTCTATCAGTTACTTAATCCTTAGAGAACTAGTTATTTCACATCAAAATGTACTAGTGCTTATTAAAAAATTACTTACACTCCCATGTAGAGCTAAATAAAGAATTGGCATTGGCTTTGTCATTAAAAACATTGGTTTTTGTGCAATTTCGAAATCAGAGTAATTTAATACCTCATATCCCATTCCTCTTCCTCTGTGCAGTGATGTCGTAACCTTTACACAGCTTTTACGCATGCGTCAAAAAATGCCCCGCCTTTGTGCGCGCGTGTGAAAACGCCGTTGCTTTAACCTAACCGCCGGTTTACTGGTGTGGACCATCAAGCCATGATGATGACGTCCACTGCAACGGATGTAGGGAAATGAGTACAGTCTTTTGGGTAAATCATGATAGATCCATAGAGGATGCAGACATCATGGAAGAAATGGCTTGGTTGAAGAAACTTATGTAAACCAAATACATTCAAGATGGCAAATCTTAATCTTTATTAATTCAAAATTATATGATCTTATGAATAGAGGTCTCATTTAATATATTATGTTCTCAATAGATGGTTAGACTCATACTGCGGTTGATTTTCTTGCCTATAAGCCTGGGAATTGGGGACTGCTTTGGCTGGCTTTCCAAATACTGGTGTAACATTCTGGCATCCCTGGCTTGCTCCAACTCCCTGCAAAGCACAAGAGGAATTAAAATACAGATAGTAAAATATTGCTGGATAAGAATAAATATATGTAGTCGAGAACAGAAAAAAAAACCTCTCTTTCATGCAAGTCTTGCTACTTTGAGATCTACAGCATGTTTACTTACAACCAAAATACAAAAAAAAAAAAAAAAAAAGGAAATCTACCTGGCAGGGGTGTGTAGGAACATTGGTAAGCAATAAAATTGAACACGATCAGTTTTGCATATTTCCTTTAGCCTGAAATCATGTGAAATGTGCTGGCTCATCTTAAGGCTGACTCAGATTTCCCAAGGATTGGTGCCCTCAATTTTCAAACAAATCATGTTTTTTGCACATACTTAATGCTTGTCCACATATTAACCACTGTGTGAAATAACTAAGCTCAAATCCGATTCCTTCATATAGAAAATCACAACTTTGTAAAAAATATTTCTGGAACCGGAATTTTGTCATATATACACGGTATCCTATGGTACAATATACTATACATAAATGTTTACTACATCAAAACGAAAACTCCCAATTCATCTCAAACTTGGAATTGAGCATATTAGGACGAGGTTGATAATTTTAGTTCCAGTTGATTATTTTGTTAATACACAAATAAGTTATATTTTGAAATATCTGAGTCAGCCTTCAAGTTCCCAGAGATATTTGCCACCAACTTTGCTTCTGATATTTAAAAAGCAATAATAGCACATTTTTTTTAGGAGAGCCTCCAATTTTCAAGTTTTTGAGATTTATACACAGGTTCTTTTGGTATTTGTCCAGTAAACTATACCTGTGAATGGTAATGCTCAAAGTGTACATGCATCACAAAAGGGATTTGTAACTTTCATGGATCCCCATCCTAATTCAACAGCAGCACCAGAAATGTGAAATTTCTGCCTGCCCAATATGAACTAGCACAATATCACGAAAATGATCCTAACTTGACTTTCGCGAATCGACGAGGGTTGACACATACATAGCACTATTTCTTGGCTATTTCATAATGGAATGATTGTTTCAGCGGCCGATGAATTGTTATCGGGATCCAACATTAATTATTCTAATTACAAAATTCTTCTTATGCGACAGAGATGTTTGAGCTTCACCATTCACAGGTATAGTTTACTAACCAATTACCAATGCAACTCTGCAAAAATCTCAAATTTAAAAATTGGGAGTGCTCTTTAAAAATGTCCTATGCTTTAACTGATCCCTAGATGATCTTTGACCTGCAATGTCTACACTCATCTCAAGGCCTCCTTTTCAAATATAATAATCACTACAGTCTGAATAATAATTTTTGGAAAGCGTGGACTGCGTGAGTCAGGAGAAACATCGCACCTCGTTTTGCGATGTGTAGTTCGTTGAAGAATGCGCCGAACCTCCGCGGAGTTTGTTACTCGTACACGAGAGCCTTTATATTTACCTAACAAAAAGTAAATATATGGACATCTATGTACACAATACATACATTCGGTCTTGCATCGCTACTTACCTTGATAATACTGCATTCTGAAACTTGGCAACATTGAGTTCTTTCTTGAGTTGGGTGTACGACTTCTTAGAGTGTGGACAGACAACCGGATGTTGAATTACATTTAATGCTGTTGGCCTCTCACATGGATCTGGTAGCACCATTGCCTAATAAACCGTAAAATGGGGAAATAATTAAACAACCGCTGACCTATTCCCTTCAATTCTGAGTGGCTAACATTTACGTTCAGCAATCAGGAAGTTTCACACAGATTTCAGGGAGGTTTTCAGAATTACATGCAAACTAAAGGATACAAAAACTTCCTGAATAGGGGAGTAGTAAGTAGTAGTAAAACCAAAGTTTTAAATCCGGTTTTGTCCCCGCTAACGGGGTGGCCGGATTCACATCACATTTTGCAGCAATACTGCTGTCAGGGGTGTGATTGAGTTTTTAGTGGAAAATCCTGAATTTGGTAAAAAAAATCCTGAAAAACAGCGTAAAATCAACCAAATGCTTAGAATCGGGACCCTGTGCTGTGTGACGAAGGTTGTCAAATTTGTAAGAATGTACCAAAAGAAAGCTCTGAATGCTTAAGCCATTTTAAAGGGTGCTTATTATAATTTTAACACGTTTCCGGACTTTGGGCTACTTCTAGCCAAGATTCGCTTCAGCAGTTCCATTGTTTTAGCGCAGGCAAGTTGAACCATTACTCAAAACTAGCGAGACATAGCAATTCTGACCGCAGACTGCCCTAGTTTTGTAGCCAGAGTGTCTCGCCTTGAGGCCGTTTTTCAATGAAACTGCAACCAACCCGATATCAGCTCATGTGCCCACACATGTTTGCTGACGGGAGGTCAGTAATTGCCAATCTTTATCCCTAAAGTCCCTGGTGTGCGAGGCCATGAATCTGCCTAGCACGGGTCCAGGAAAAGGGTTAACCTAGAACATGTGTTGTGCACTTTTTCATTGAATATTATTTTATTATATTCTACCACACTACCGGTCTGTTGTATTATACACGTTCCGGGTTTGATTGTCGGTTCAGATCATGATTTTTCTAAATTTTTCAGCCATTCTGAGGGAAAGATTTGTAATTTCTCAAGTTGTCTACCATTTTATTTTAGAACGTTATAAATGCATAAACAGGTAACATTATCGTGTGTCATGCATACCTACGTGATTTTGACGATCATGATTGGCCGAGAGATTCGGGCTAAATAACGATCAAGGCCCTGCCAATAATCAGTAAGTACTGAACCCAGGGTATAAGCCGTGTTAATGATTGGCCGTAATTCTGTGAGGAGTCGTTGGGAATTTCAAGTTATGAAAATTTTTTTTGATCAACTGTTATCCAATAGATCATTTTTTCTTAACCAGTTGAACAAGTAATAATGAGTTTGTATATGTTGTATTCATAAAAAGATGGAATTGAACACTGGTAACAAAGATATATTCAGTATTACTTATTTCCATGAATTATCTCTAGAGCATTGTTTTAGATGTTCACACAATAAATTTGAATTACTACTTTGTGAATGAAATATAAATTATGTCTGAAACTATTTCTTGTAATATTTACTTTTTCAAAATCGTCATTCACTAGATGTTACCCCTCAGGTAAATGGATTAAATCCCAAAATATCTATCGATTCTATCAATTAGTCTTGACTGAGAAGACAAAATGCCTACCGTTCATACATGGAAACATATTGCCATACGTCTTGAGTGGGGCTGTTCGTTTCGTCTGCAAATTTCAAGTATTCGCGCCATTTTGATCTTAAACCTGATAACTTAAAACATACACAGCTAGCATATAAACGTAACATTTTCTGAAAGAATTGTCCAATCTTTCCAAATATGCTACAAAATTGGCAGTAGGAACTAGGTCTTAACGTTATTGATCAAAATACTCATGAAAAATTAGACAAAAAGTGGTATCGTGGTTCTCTTCAAAGTAGCCCAACATCACACCCAAAGTACCAATCCAAAAAACAAACATAGTGTGAAAACTAGAGGTATTTGTCCCATCTAACAATACTAGTTTGACATGGATACCCCTAGTAGAACTATTTTTGTTTTAAAAAATATTTTTATGATTTTTGGGACAACAGGTAACAAAATTTGCATCAAAAATATGTATATATTGCATTAATTTTAAAGATGCTTTACGACTTTGCAAGTAGATTCTGCTGAAGCACAATCAAATATTTGCAAAGTGCATCCAATAGCCATTCATAATTGTAACATTAATAGTGTTATAACCCTTGTGAAAATGACAAGTAATGAATTTAATAGTGTCCCGCGTACTCAAATCGCAGCTCAACATGTTAAGCATCACAAGTGCATAATAGATTAAGAGAATACCACCAATTATAATCTAACCACTTTAAAAGTAAACATTTCATGATTGCAAGTATTTTTCTGATAATCATACCCTCAAATTAACCACTTTTGAATATCGTAGGGGCTTACATGTCTCCAATCGTTCCGTTATAGCAGCAGTCCCTCATCCTCCACTCTGTACTCATTTGAGTAATTAATATATTAATAATTTAACAAGAACATTCAGTTTGTGTAATCTAATAATATTTTAAATCTTTACTAATTGTAGAAGATAAAATTAATAAAAACAGTACAGATTCAAAATGTCTTTACTGAGTAAAACATGCTCATCTTCACTATAAAATGTGCAACGTACTTTGTCCCATTTTTCTCTGCATCCGCTGGTCTAATAATTATGACTTCATTAAAATATTATTGTCTATGTTAATTGCATTGAATTTAAGTGCCAAATTCATTAGTTTTAAGTGTTATCTATTTAATGGTATGAAGAAACATAATGCAGACATGCCAACTTTTAAAAACGCTTTCAGTATTCCATAGGACCAAAATCAGTATTTTTGACCCACCAACAGCATTCTTGCAAATTTGTAAATTTTGGCACAAGTTCGCTCTACGGCCGTATCTCAGACAAAGGCCACGTTGACCACACAAACGATTGTTAATTAAGTTTAAAGACAAATTTCCTCCATTTATGGTATGAAAATGTTACGGTTAGGTCTCAACTGTAAAGCTCATACTTGAAAACACTAAGCTTACTAATGTCCATATGACTGCATCATGAGATAGAGCTCTTTAAAATACAGCTTTTCCAGAAAAAGGGACAGAGCTCTACCGTCTGACAGCCCCATTTAAGGAACTGTCAAGTAGAAACTAAGTCCATATGGAGAATTTTTTTTATAGGTACATGAAAGAGATAAGTCTAATTGTAAAGGATCAGAACTTGAAAACGAGCACATCAACATAAAACGGCATCGTGAGAGAGCTCTTTAAATAACGCTGTACCTGAAAAAAAAATTGGACTGAGTTCCACCATCTAATAGTTCCCCCTTTAAGGAACTGTAGTATGAACACAGTAGTATGAATATTGTTTAGCTACACTTTAAAGGCTTGTAACTTGAAAACTGAAGTACCTATGCACATATGAACTGCATCACGAATAGAGCTCTTTAAAATACAGCTTTTCCAGAAAAAATGTGACAGAGCTACGCCGTCTGACAGCCCCAATTAAGGAATGTCAGTAGGAACTAAGTCCATATAGAGTATTTTATTAGAAAGTGCATGAAAAGTATGAAAGTCCAAGCTTCAAGCTTGAAAAATTTAAAACAAAACCACGTTGATTGCGTCTGAGAACCCCTATAATCAATTACATGTGTATAGATCTATCCCTTTGAACATTGCAGTTAAAAGTGAACCTTACAGAAGACATTTAGCATACAGCAGTTAAATGGGTAAATCAAAATATTAATATGGTGAACCTCCGAAAGTCGGGAGAAAAAACGATGTCGGAAACCATTTCAACAAACTTTATCCAATGAAAATCTTTCAAATCTATGTTATTTTATTCACTTTGAAAAGATATTGCCCTCTTTCCTAATTTTATTTTTCTGGATTTACTTATTTTCCGATCTTTTATATACACTTCTTTTTATTTGTAACGCGACATTTTCCGTAGTGTGTTTTGCGGTTGGAAAAACGTACGTCCACATTCGCCATCATTTTTCCGTACTCAGAAGTACGGGAAATCCGTTACGAGTTGGGCAGTCTGATAAGGGGCGGAAGTAACATGTTTTCTCATATTGGAGTTTACTTGTACCATGTAACTCAATCGTGGTCTTGTTATTAATCAAGTATTTGATTATAATTTCTTAATTAGAGTCCACAACAAATAGTTATGGTCTCAAATAAAGAAGGCAGTAATTACTTTAATGTAAAATATATAATTCAAATACCACATTAACATGATTGTTAAGATAAAGAAAAACTATAAGAGCTGAAGTGTCAATTTTCCCATTGACTTTACATGGTACCGTGTCCCAATATCCGTGTCCCAATGCTCCTACCCTCCACCTTCGTTTACTTAATTAGTCATAATTTCATTATGAAGTCTGATCAAGATAATGTGGATCAACGTATAGCTAAGTAAACAGGCTGTAAATGAGTACTTACGTGGAAGTATTCAATCACATGACAAGGATGTTGTTCCGATTTATGTGTATTGATTCTCTACTTGATATGAGAGCTGGGCACTTCACTACACCCACAAGTACCGTGGGAAACAAAATTGCGGTTTTGATGGTAGAGCAATAATTCATGTTGCAAAGCCATATTCAATACTGTGCTATAAGTGGTTAAAACCACTAAAACGGCAGTTTTTAGTTTATATCTTGGCGAATGTAATGGATTCGAGGGCTCAAATTTCGGACGACAATGAGGAAAATACGGCCTGTCATTCTGATATCAAAATCGATACTACTTCGGGTAAATCAGGGGGGGTTCCAAAGACGATTCGGAACACGCCCTTGAGTACTCTAATCATTTACAAACATGTCCAAATTTATAAAATATGAACAGATCCACCCTCTAGCAGCACCAATTCAAGGACACATGGCCTATGCATGAACCCCCTAATTTCAATGCATACTTAGCTGACTGTTTTGTCATTTTGAGATGTTGTCAAACAAAATGCGCCCTTGGGAGCATTTAATTTGGGTTTGATATACTCCTGGAGCACTAAGTCCAAGGGTTTAGGATTCAGAGTAAGATAAATTTCTCCTAAGCAGGTGTGGGATTGATTGGGTTTTGGAAAAAAAAAATACTGCAAAAAAAAAAGTGTAAAAATGGGCTAAAAATATACTCAATTGGGCTGGAAATTAGCTATAAACATTAGCACATTTTGGCCACAATAAAGATCATGAAATCAGGCAACAACTACTCTTTTTTAAAGAATTCAACCCTGTTAAGATTTTGTGGCTCAAGGAGCCCAATTGGTTGACAATACCTCTATTTTCAATGTTAAGTCAATAGATTTCTAAATCATAAACAAATAACAACAAAAACACACAAAACACTTTGCAATGTACACATTTTTTTTATTTCCCAATACCTTGAGGAGATCGTTGAGCTCCTTGGAGTAGTTGTGGTAGGGTCGGCAGCATGCCTTTCGTGAGATATGCCAGTGTCGCCATTCTTGGCAATCCTTCACCCCATCCTGTCACATCTACAGTCAGGCCAGAGAGAATATATTGCTTTAGGAAGGTTGCTATAACCTGTATCAAAAAGTAATAGACATGATGAAGTTAAAATGTATGTGTTGAGTGATTGTTTTGATTGATCTAGCGCTGTTTCAGGGGTTAATCCATTCTCCTCCATAAGCTGAAAATGGCTTGTCCAAAATAGATCCCACATTTTAAAAATCCACCAAGGAGGAATTCCTTTTTTACATCAATACACGGCAAAATAAAAGGCAAGTTTAAATTAAACCTATGTATATTTTTTTTCTTGTGTTGTCATATAACTGTATGACCGAAACCTATTCTCTTCCCATGTTCATTATTAATCAAGTTAAATTTTGGGATTTTTTCTTCAACCTATCGCATAAGAAATTTGATATTCTCCCAATTCTCCAAAATTTCACAGAGACAACTCAATTCTAGAGGGAATGCCTTACTAAAATTACAAAACATACAAATCAAATTGCACCCTAGACAAAAGGTAGATCCATGCGGATTGGGACCAGGAAGAACGAATCCGGTCAAATTACCCAATAAATCCTAACTCAGCAGTCTTTGCCTGAGTGTGAGGTGTATCCAGCGACCCTGGTTTATGGGGGGGGGGGGAACAAAAACTGGATTTAAACTGGTTTAACTAAAAACTAACCCACCCTTATAAAAATACATTTTGTTTTTTGTTAAAAGATTTAAAACACCAAGAAACTGTCTTAAAAACTGGGATGATCTGACAACCAAACAGACAAAAGAAATCACAAATTCATTAAATAACAGGCAAGGCTAATGTCTGTAAAATTCAGCAACATATTGGCATTTTTACATTACCTTGTATATCCTCTAAGAATCATTTAATAGCACCTGGTTACTGGTACTAAAACTGTAAATGATCTTCCACCCCTCAAATTTACCCCCCCCATATCATCTTCATTTTCCTTGAATAATTAAAAAACAATTTAATTACTAATGCTTCATCTCAAAACAATTCTTTTCTAGGATTGAATATCAAACAGGCAATTACTGATGGTATTGTTAACAAATATCACAAAAAGTAATTGTCTACAGACTACATGTCACTCTAGAGGTTTTTTTTTTGTTCATATGAATAAACTACACTGAAATTTGTAGCACCAAGTAGGTACAATGAAATGTTTGTTTTGCAGGTGTTTCGAATGTAGGAAGAATTATTAATTATGTCTCAAAAAGCGGGGTTAGTTTTCTCAAGAGAGCAAGTCATCATGTTTTCATCTAATTTTAATTTGGAAACTGGGGAACGTGTATGCCAAATGATTGTTAAAACGTTTCAATTAAACTCATAACAAAACCAAATTCTGGTGAAAAGGGCATTACATGGGCCAAAATTCTGTCATTGCCTACTAGAGATATTTGCAAAACAAATGGTTCAGTTATGGGAGAGAAAGGGGAATCAAAAAGAAAACCACTAAGATTGCACTTTTCTTAAATATAGTAGGCAACAACTTATAAATGGAAGCTACAAACAATCATGAGCCATCAGCGTGTTACCACTACTTGCAATTAATATTTTAATTGTTCTCCCATAACCACACTCTTTGTGATCAATTAGTTTATACCCTGAGGGCAATCTAAACTTTGACATATGTGTAATTTATGGTAATCTGGCATCCATGACTCTTACTTTCACTATTCAAACCCAGGATTATAAGCAGTTCGTGGCCCCAGGGCACTGGAGTAGTATAGGACTAGTTTAAAAAGAAATGCTACTTCAATTATGGAAAACCACCCATTATTAAATGTTCAATGGTTGTTTTTTTTTTTTTTTAATTTACAAGTCCATACTTGGGGGGGGGGTCATATACCAAAAACTTCGCAGTCCAACCGAGGTCACCAAAGAGTGCAAGAGCTGACACTGTGGACATAGACGAACATATAGACTGGGGTTGACCAAAGGAACAACAACAAATTTTGATTTTATGCACAAAAAAAATTGACCACGGACGACACCATTACTATGCCCAAAAAATCGGGAAGCTTGGCCAATATCACAATGAAAATTTTTACTTGCCACTTTGGACCAAGACATTAATTAAGTCAATAACGTTTTGGGGAACCCGAGAGCCATGAAAATTTTAAAACACAGAATTGCATGGACTAAAAAAAATCATGTTTTTGGTTGATTCATATGCTTCATGAAAGGAGAAGAACAGTGTATGAAAAATCAGATTTGGGATTGAGGGCACCCAGCTTTAACATTATTACCAGGTAATTAGTTTTCAAATACCCCAAATGAACACAATCAAAATACCAAGATTCCTGAGGAAAAAAAGCAATTTTAAAATTCTCTTAAAGGTGCTTTTGTGTTCCAACACTATTTTTGTTTTATATGTTCACTAGATATCCTTGTGAAAAGCTTATTCACAATTTTTAGTGATCCCGAATTTGCGTTTTGTGTTATGAGCAATTCAATGTTTCCCACGGTACCATAGGCAATGTGCTGTAATTTCTGTCAGTTTAAGACAGAAAATACAAATGCGAATTTCGTACAGATGCGACCGAACTTTGAACGTAAGATAGGTACACATGGATTACTATGGATATACGGTTTCAGATGATATGAAAAATCTCAACCTTTTTTAGGTAAGTCGGGGGGGGACGATGGCTGGGATCAGACAAATGCCCAAGAATCATAGAACAATTTTGGGCCATAATTTACAAAAGAACAGAAACCACAATATAATAAACACATTCAAACCACAAAGGAGACAATAGCACTGGCAGGTCGGGAATTTACCAACCCCTCAAATTGGCTCATTACATATGCCTCATTCTTCTAAAAACAAAGGACACTAAATCCATTTTTAAACCAACATGATTAATATTGTTTAAGTTCATCATAAACCTTCCATACAGGGTTGGGGAATTTTGTGGTTAATTACATATTCATAATTAATCCTAATAAGACTATACAATAAAAATTGGATCAACTGGACTAGTAAAGAAACCAGTTCTTATTAACAAAACAAAGAAGTAGGAATAATACTTTCATAATTTCCATTGTTAATGTTCAAGTCCCAAAATTAAGTGTACGAACCTTTAGAGAGAAAGCCACCATTGACCAATGGAATAATAACTATTTAAGGAAAAATACTCAGAACGGTGTCAAGGTGTAGCTCAATAATGATGACGGTCATCACTTGACCCACAACACCACTGCTCTATGTGGATAATGTATAAGAACCAAAGGTGAGAATAAACCTTAGGCTTTTGGGGTAGTCGGTAGTTGTGACAACGAAAATGGGCACAGGCATTGTGTAGGGTAGGGGAATACTACACAGAACTCAGAGGGAAAAATCTAGAATTGTCTGGTACTGGGGAAGCCTGCACTCAACTTTTGACTAAGGAAACCCACAAGTCTAATGGACTGCAGGGTTGCCAAATCATCCGAGTTTGCGAGAATAAAATTACTTGAAATTGAACACCATAGATATTCAATGGAGAAATGATCTTTCATATCTGGATTGCTACGGAGGAAATCGTGAGAATTGAGTATGGATTCTGTGGATGAGAATTTGCATCCTGAAATGCCCATTTATTTTTTGTTGTGCATGTCAGTTGCCATTTTCCCCAATTCGATTTCCAATGCCTGTTTAAACTTAAGGGGTACGATTCTTGCAGACTTGCACCTCCTGGTAATCATATTATAGAACTGAAAAGCTTGGGAGATATAAGAACATAATGTTTAGATAGTCATTTTCATGAAAAAGAGTGAAATTTAATGATCATTTAAAGTAGCCAGAAAATATTTTGTTGAGAAAAAGTAACAGGGTGCTAACTGAGGTTATACTTGTATGACTCATTTCTTTTGCATTGCTTTATTCCGGTATGACTTGTTTGTGGTCAATTTTGCTACTTGTGTGTCTAATTTTAACAAAAGAAAGGTCCCAAGGAACACATGCATTAAAGTATAAAAATGTTGTTAGATTGTTACCTAAAACAGACAAAAAAGAAACATTAAAGCTGTTAAATTATTCATTGTTTAAGCTGGACCGCCCCCTCTTAACAGTTAAATTCAAGACAAACAATCAGGACATTTGTTTATAGTTTGAATATTTTTATTACCCGAGGTTTACTTACCCCAATTAACCAAAAAAAAAACAAAACAAAACAAAGCTATACGCAAAAATGTATCTCTAATTTTCCATCATTAATATATGGGTTCAAAAATTGTAAGGGAGAACTCAAGACAAAACAATGGGGAAAAAACTTATCACAATACTGAGTCTATGGAGTTCAATGCACTTGACAATATAACAAAACCTGCTATATGGGGTAGGTAAAGAAAAAAGGTTTGAAATATGTGAATAAACCTTATAGGTTGGAGTAACCAAGAATGGACACAAAAATTGTTATTAGGGTAAGGGAAACATTGCAAATAGGAAGTGATGAGGAAATCTACACTAAGATAATGATGTTATATGAGAACGGGTACTTTCCTAATTTGCATCATTAATATATAGTGGTTCAAACATTAACTAGGAGATTAACACAAAACAGTGACTATCATAGGAGTATATCGATTTATCAACAAAAAAAATGCACTGATGTAAACACCTCTATGAGGAGACAAGTAATAGCATATGAAATATACCTTATAAGGTTTGGAGTAACAAGAAATGGCACAGACCAGACCTTGTATGGGGTAAGGCAAAACAAGCAAAGAGGAAGTTAGGATAAAAAAATACTAATAATTTTGCTCATAATAATAGTGGTTAAAAATATTAAATGAAGAAGAACTCAAGACAAAAAAAAAACAAATGATTAATCAAATGAGTTTAAAATGCTTACTTAGAAGGTGCAACCCTTAAATAACGCAGTGAGCTGTGCACTTGACATAAACACACCTGCTATATGGGGATAACACGTATAAGAAACAAAGATGTGCAATCGTGGAATAACCTTATAAAGGTTGGAGAACAAAGAAATGGACCACAAACCTGTATGGGGTTAAGGGAAACAATGCAAATAGGAAGTGATGAAGAAATAGACACTAAGAATAAGATGTTATATTGAGAACGGTTATTTCCTAATTTGCATTCATTATATTATAGTGGTTTCAAAAATTAAATAAAGGAGAACTCAAGACAAACAGTGACTTATCATATGAGTATTTGTCAATGCACTTGATTATACACCGTCCCCTATAGGAGACGTATAAGAAACCAAGGTGTGAAATATGGGATAACCTTATAGTTGTAGTAACAAAGAAATGGGTAACGACATTGTTTGGGTACAGGCAAAAACAACGCAATAGTAAGTGATGAAGAAAAACTAACTTTCCTAATTTTCATCATTAATATAATTGGTTGCAAATATTAATGAAGGGGAACCAAACAAAAACAATTAATTACAATAGTTTAAAAGCTGACTCAGCAGTGCAACCATAAATAAATGAATTGTGTCCATGCACTTGACCATAACATACCAGCTATATGGGGTACAGGTAGAGAACTTATGTGTGAAAGCAGGAAATAACCTATAATTGGAGTAACAAAGAAATGGACACAACCATTTTATAGTATTATGGAAAAATACTGCGAATAAGACGTTACTTTCCTAATTTGCCGTCATAATATTATACTTGTTTCAACATTAATAAAGGAGTGAGTGAGTGAGTATTAAAATTCAACGACACCTCAACCCAATTGTGTTATAATCGTGTCATTTACGTTTTACATTTATCTTACGTTTCAAAACATCAAACCTCGAAACATCAGACCAATAAATACAATCCAACCTTTTTTAAAAAGTTTAACAATATTTATACACTTCGGCCTCTTTCAGGAAATTTAATAACCTGAAGAGGCCTAATATCTTGAATAATGTGTTCAAATCTGGAGACGCAGGTTCGGAAACTTCCGGAAGAAACCTATTTCTTCCGGAAGAATGAAGAAACGGAAAACGGTGTTTTCTTCCAGTTTTCTTTCTTCCGGAAGAAACTGGAGAACTGGAAGAAATTGGAAGAAACTGAGAAGAAATAAAGAAAGGTATTATGAACAACATACTCAAATTTCACACAACCAACTCTCTCTTTGCACTTCAAATCATCAAGGCTACTTTAGTTACTACTTTAATGTACATTCTTTTTTTTCAAAATTAATTTA
>JAMKCH010017317.1:0-23508 GCA_023653785.1 Ophioderma brevispina
GTCGTGTTCTTGTGTTAAACGCCATTTTCGTCGTCTGCTGAATTTAACGTCGCCGGCGACGCAAAATTATTAAATCGTTCTGTTTACCCATAAGGAAGCTGATTTGGTCTTAATCATTTCGGGTGAGGGCTTTTGTATATAAAAGCCTTACAACCATGCAAAAATATCGATTTTGAAAAATCTTGAGGGCGCACTATTTTTCAAATGTGCCAGTGTCTCTTTAAAGGCACTATCAGTGATTTGATAAATCAGATAAACAAAAAAAGTCATCAAAATCAGATTTTTGCATGTCTGGAACTAGTATTGGTATTCTAACATACCCTGCAAGTGATACGACCAAACGCAGCCTAATAAAGACAAAATCAGTTATTTTAGTCCTAATTGTCCGAACGGACACTTTCTACAACACGTAATTGAATGGAGATTCGTATCTTTGAACACTGCCGTTTTCTTCCTTTTCTGTTAATTCTTCAGTTGGAAAAATTAACTTATGAGAATTCTACAGACTTATCCTTCACTTTTAAACTATTCCTGCAAATTTCAAATATTTTCACTCTGTCGGATAAATCTCTGATAGTGTCTTTAAGTAAGGGTCCTTTTCATTATGTTATTTTTTTTCATGCCATTATGTCCCTTTAATAAGTGTAATTTTCTGTTTACAGCAGACAGCAATAAAAAGGAATCCGACCACCTGTTGTCTGAACTTATGAAAACACAGAGAGACAGCAAATTTGCATATGAATACCTCAGACAGGGTGCATGCCCAACCTCTCAACATTTTTTGCAATTCTAAAGCTAGTGACTATTTTAATACTGTAGAGGTGATTGATAACTGGGTTGATATTTGCTCAACTATACACACTTAAGAGTACAAGATCACTAGTCTCTAGGTGTGGCAATTATCAAGGACTTTGTGGCTGTTTTTGTAGGGTCTGGCCATTTTGTGACCCACTGACACACATGACCCTGATGAATTCAGCAGACTTTACGGAATAAAGTGCACTTTATTCCGTAGAATTCATCGGGGTCATGTGTGTCAGTGGGTCACAAAATGGCCACACCCGTTTTTGTATGACAAGTGAAAATACAATTGCACGAAAATTGCATGGGTTCAATTCATGTGCTGCACTCCAAATAGGTTCCAATCCTGTACATTGCAGCTACGCAACACAAGACCGTATATGAAATTTGTGCCACTGTTCCCCACAAGAGCTGTTTTTACTTCACACAAATGCAAATGAAACAGCAAAATAGATACAACACTTTTCCCATCAAAACAAAAGGTATTCCCTCTTACAGAATGCCATTACATTCATAGTGTAGTAGAAGTATTTAACTTGCAAGAGTAGTACATAGTTAAATATTTAGGTCAATTTCAGATAGCTCTTAAATCACAATATTAGGTAAAAACTGTATTTTGGTGTCAACTATTTGTACACGTATTGTTATTTATATTATATTGCCTATGTGTTATATCAACAAGATAATACGTGTAAACCTACAATTCAACCCCTCCCCCTACAAGATGATAAGAAGACATCAATTAAAGCTCCAAAACTCAAACGTCGACTTGATTTCTGACAGTGGCTCAGAAACTGTCCTCTTCGTCATGTTCGTGGAAGACCTTATCATTAGAGACGAAGCTGAATTTGTCTCTGCGAATACTCCGAATGTAGGAGAGTATGCATCAAAAGAGTAGCCTCCTTTTGGAATTTGGCTATCAACTGAATGATGGCAGAAGGAAATTAACTGTTTGGGTTGGTTTTACCATGGAGTTATTATAGTAATAACTACTTATAATTACTCTAATAACTCCATGATTTTACTGGTACATGAACAATCATTGGACCATTCTTTTTATGGCAGAGGAATATCAGGGCATTAACAGCAGAAACTAACATTGGGTAGAAACCACTGATGGGTTGGCCCCGAGATATCGATTAACCTCCTTTTTGAAGCTGGTCCGATGATAGTAGTAGAAATGTGCTCAGGAAGGGTATTCCAGATGCGGGCAGTTGACGATATAATGATCTCTTATGGCTGCTAATGTTATATAGATCTTGGTACCCTCAACTGCGAGGTCATAAGATCGTACTGACCGCCGGTGACGAGGGTCTATACTCTGAGTTTTAGGCATCAGTTGGCCAAATAGTTCAGAAGCCTCCTGAAAGAACATGCGATAGAGAGTTTAGTTGCTCCAACTGCTCTTCGGTGCTTCAGTGGGGTAAGAGCTTGATACTCCTCCTCAGGCAATCCAATTATAAGCTTAGCTCTATTTTGGACAGCATCAAGCTGAGCTAAGGGGGTCAGGTATGTGTTGCACTAGATCATGCTGAACTAGCGTACTCCATCTTTGAACGTATCATAGACCTGTAAATTACAGCTCTCTGAGCAAGCACAATGGTGCTGGTCTTCGAAGGAGTCCCAGCTGCTGACCAGCTAGCTGTCTCTGCCATTTTACTAACAACTGGGTTCCAGGACAGGACATTGTTGAGAGTGAGGCTCAAGAGGTCTATCTGTCTCTGGCTTGTTCCAAAGGAATTGAGATGGGGACGGTTTCCTTAAACATCCTTGCGGTTGGAAATAGTGGTACTTTTGCACTTTGCTGCACCAAACAAAGCATTCCATGATGATGCCCAGGCTTCAATCTTTGCAAGGTCTTGATTGAGCGTATGTGCACCTGCACTCCTCTCTTCCTTATTTTAAATGATAGACCTGAATGTGGCATCATCTGCGCACAAGATGGATTGGTCGGACAGGTTTGATGGGATGTCATCGATGAAAATGATAAACATTTTTCAATGGAGATCAATACCTACTCATGATTGCCGGTAATGATGACGTTGTTCCTTTCAACCTAATCCCGTTTTTGCATGCACTCAAATGGACAGTTTCAGCATGCTTGGTGGGCACAGGATGGTGCCCCTCTGCACATGAGGGAAATGTAACAAGACGTCTTGGAGAACTGTTCAGCAAATCGTATCATTGCATTAATCCACCAGGTTGAACGGTCCTCATCATATTACGCCTCTTGATTTTCTATTGTTGTGGGAGCCATTTGATAATATTTATGAACACACTCAGGCAGGAAGGAGCTCTTGTCAGACGCCCTGTTTATACCATGATCACAAGAGCAGATATTTGCATCCAGAGAAATGACGGGCATGTCAAGGACTGAGATTAAATAACCATAAGCACCGAAACAAAATTAATTCCAGCTTTTTTTTAATTTTCGCTGACTTCGGGCGACTGCATTTTAGTATGTTTCAAAAAATGGTAAGAATCCTTAATATTTGGCAATGATATTGCAATTGTTGGAGTAAAAGATGTTGGTTTACCTAACACTACAGCATGTTGACCAATACCGCATACTTTTAAAATTTGACTTATTTTTCCAACTGTCCACTTCGTTTTGATGCACCCTCATCCTGTATAGTATATAAGGCCTGAGTAAAAGAGTTGCTACTCCAGTTCAAAAGAAACAAAATTGTCTGTAAGAATTTAAAGGGACACAAAGGCATAAAAATATTCATACATAATGAAAAGAACCCTTACTGAAATCGCTTCCACAAATTTGAAAACAATTTGGGTGTTTACATTTTGTAAAAAAAGGGAAAAGTACCTGATATTATTTTCCTTCTAAGCTCACTTTTTCAAACCCAAAGATGCTGACATTACTGCCATCATTTTATCAAACTTGAAAAGCATATGCAGTCATCAGCTCTCAGACCCACAGCAGCCGACAACATCCCGCTGAGCTATTGTTATGAGTGTCATTGTTCAAATAAGAGTCTCTTCAACTGACTTTAGCAGGCGTCTGTGGAAATTTGCTATTCGGGTTCATTATAAGGTTTTAAAACAAAAATATGTGACCGGTTAGAAGTTTTTTCTGTTGAACTGTTTCGGGTGGTATAAAAGGAACTATTTTAGACAAAATAATTTCTACACGGTCATCGATTTTTCTTGGGAAATGCAAAGTAAATGTCCGTGTTTTGAAATGGCAGCAGTGCGTGACCTGATGTTGGTGTAATCCATGCACAGCGGGACTTTGCTGGCTGCTGTGTCTCAGACCATTGCTATTGTATGTGCTAATCCCGGCTAATCGGCTTTTGACTTCAGATCAATATCTTACTATAAGCCTGATGTTCAATGTCTGAATTCCGAAGTAATTATAATCAGCTGTACTCATAGTCCTGCTACAACGGTAAAGAATAGGGCACTCGATTCAGTTGACTCTTTACGCAACATTAGTTCCACGCTTTATTCCGTTATCGTCTATGGAGCCCCGGACTATGGCTCCCACCGGACTATATCTGCTTTCACCAAGCCACTCCCATTGGCGCCCACCGGACTATATCTGCTTTCACCAAGCCACTCCCATTGGCGCCCACCGGACTATATCTGCTTTCACACCGGTCTGAATGCTTTTGAATTGTGTCACAAACCATGCTGGCTACACTGTAAATTCTCGCAGGGATGTCAACACTTTGATTTCCGTGGCAGGAATTGCGCCGAACTGCCACAAAATCTTGCTGTTTTACTGTTTTTTTTTACAGATTGTAAACATCCAAGTTGTTTTCAAATTTGTGAAAGTGATTTCATTAAGGGTCCATTTCATCATGTCTAAATATGTTTTCATGCCATTGTGTCCCATTAAACCTAGGCTGTGACATTATTCTATATATTTATACTTGCATTTAGATCATTATCAGGGGATATTTTGTCCAAACAAGGTCGTTGGTGATGTCTATCTAAGTAATTGCTAAAGTCTTCTGTTAACATGTTTGAGAGAAGATTCATATACGAATCATCTTGAAAGGTAGATTCGTATCTAATCCACACTAACTTGTAAACAGAAGATTTGTAGATAATCAATTATACGGTTAAACGAATAGCGTGCTCACGTATTGGTAAATACCGATCGACTATTAACTAAATAAAACAGAACTTTAAATCTTCGAATTAGAACAAATTTGGCTTTAAAATAAGGTATTATGTATGGACATTTTAGAAATTAAATCGAGTCCAGATATTTTTCTCTTATTTTCTTTAATAACACTCATTCATTTGTTCTTAATTTTTTCCCTACACATTGTTGCCGTAAAAGGCACGATAAGTTTACCCTTCTGAACGGTCAACCAGAATTTGATGCTGGAGCAATGACAACAACTTTTAGCAATTATATTAACTTAAACTCCTGTCCTTCCATTTTCACTTTTCCCGCCTCATTGTTACTTTTTATCGTAATTGTGTCGGTCGCAATTAACTTGTACCCTTTTCTATTATCATAATTATAGGAAAACATCGTCGAAAACTGTTTTCCTTTGTCCAGTATTTCGTCGTCGATATTTCATCTTATGTAATCTGTTTCTCACATCCGAGAGGAAATGGTATCATATGTTGGTCGGATGTAATCTGTTTGGAGGTTTCGTTTTCATTGAAGTCGAAAGAGATAGCAGTTTCTTCACCCTGTAACATGAAAGAAGACAAACAAATAAAAAAATCACACGTATTGACACTCTCGTCATTTCCGCAAACAAACTTAGCACTTAATTTTTTCTATATAGCTATTTGCGTGCAGGTTTGAGCAACTATCATAAATGATGTGACGTGCACGTTTTACATTACGCCGTACGAGGGGAATGGCGAAATGTATTGCCAGAGTGATGTGGCGACCGTATAGCCTATTTCTCCGAGAGTCAAAGCCTCAAGGGAAAGTACTATAGCTAACATCATCGAGGGCTATCGGTTTCACCATTGCCCCAATCTAGAGCAGACAACACTAGGTTTATATACCTCATACATAACTCTTTTCCATATTAAACTTAAAGCTTTCCTCCATGTATATACACACTTTCATACATTATCATGTTTTGAGGAGTCCAAGTGTGTGAAAATATCGGATCCAAAAACATGATAATGATCAAATTGGATGATTTACGCCCAATATTAATTGGTCTCGCTATGAGTTTTAAAATATTGAGCTCGACTGCGTCTCGCCCAATATTTTTGCAACTCATAGCTGGACCAATTAATTTGGGCTTAATCGATCCAATTTTATATCACACACGACCACTGTGCACAGACTTGCCTAGCTGGCTATGTGCCTGGCTGGGCTATGCCGGTGTGGCAGGAGATATAGTCCTCCGGACGCACAGTCTGGGAACAATAGTGAACAATAGGGCAATCGATTCAGTTGACTCTTCACGCATCATTCATTTTAGTTTCACGCTTTATTCCGTTGTCGTCTATGGAGCTCGGACTATGATACCTGCCGGACTATGATTACTTTCACACCGGGCCTAAGCTATGATTCTCAAGCGGTAGTAAAATTTCACATAGCGTGCTGAATGGTTCAGCTCATAGTTTGTTTAGGGCAATTCATTTCTACTGCCGAGGGAATAGCACACTTATTTATCCGGAAGGATTCTAACCAGAGGAAAATCTGACAATCACCGCCAAAAAGTGAGGTAGAGGTATTTTTTGTCAGATCTAGAGGAACGATTTCCCACTAACACTACGCAGGGGTGCGCTCCGTGATTGTTTTTGTCAAATGGGCTTTGAAGCGGTTAAGGGGCGTTAGGGATATCGGTGGCAAAATGGCATTAACGGACGTTAGGGATTGTTATACAATTGTTGTTCATGAACAGATTTGGTGTACATAAAAAGTTCATCACCATGGAGTGAATAAGGTCTTCTGCACTCCCGTCGGTGTATAAGGTACATCTAAAACTTCTTTGATATGGAATTTTGCAACTCCGGTCATTGGTGAGGTACTTGAGGTATATATTGTGATTTACAAACACGTTGAACATCTTTTCTATGTTTTCTCTGAAAAAGTGAATATTCAAATTTTTAACTTGCACATGTTAGCTACCGGATGATACATTATAGAGATGAAATGATAACCAAACACACCTACTAGTCTCGCTGATTCAAGACAAGAAGCCTCACTTAGATTTAACCCACAGTGACCTTTTCTAATTCAAAAATTAGACTATTTGCAAAAGGATGTATTCCCTAAGTAATTCCGAATTCGTACCTTTCCTTCTGTCGGATTAATTGAATCAGATTCTATCGTGAACTGCTGTGATACAGATGAATCGTTTCGTTTTAGTACAGCGACATTCCTATCATCGTCCGACGGGGGATATGAGCTTAATTCGGAAATGCAGTACGCCCAGATCACTTTTGAAAGTACTTTTGTAACCTTGTTGTAGATCCACAGCTGATTAGGGCAGTTCGTTTTCTTATACTGCAGCGTAAGGTCTCCAGCCCATTCTGGTATGGGTGATCTGTGGTTAATTTCAAGGGCGATCACTTTCCCAGGAAAAGCTTTATTTCGTAGGAATCCACCTTCAAACCAAAACATCTGATTGGCAAGACCAGATTCATGATGTATCTTGAATGAACCACTTCGATCGAATGCCAAGACGTTATTAGAAAATCGCTTAAGGACTATCCACTCTCTTACATCGGATTGAAGTGCAATGTTTTCTGCCTCTGCGTTGATCATTTTACGAAAAACAACTCGGCCAACTTTATCAAAAATCTGGACGAGGCTCATCCCATTTTCTTGCTTTACAGCTATTTTACCATCGAACGGTGGAGGATCCGCAGAATGCCACGCCATTGCTTAGATCACATAACCACCTGTAATTGCTTCTATGATTTAAAGAAACAGCAACTGCTCTTTTGTGATGAAGATCGAGACCTATTTCAAATAGAATGGTCCTAAATGTAGTTTCGATGCAGATACAGAACTACCTTTTATTCTGAGTCAATAACTTTTGCGTAGGCCTGTGCGGATGTAGGCGAAGAGGCCAGTTTCAATACTTCCTCCAAATCACTATCGATTTCCCCTGACCTGTAGAACTAGTTCTAGTAATACTTAAAGGTGCATTTTGTGATCCTAGTACCTTTTTTTGGTTTATAGTTCGATAGATATCCCCGAGAAAAACATATTTCCAAAATTACAGTTGATTCTGCGTTTTTGTTTTTTCGAATTTCTACAACGCGTTGTGACTTTCTCACAACGCGTTTCGGCAATAAGTCATGACCTTTACGGCGTGTGAGCCTTCACAACGCGTTCGCAATGCGTTGTGGGTCTTTTATACGTCACCAAAAATTCACCATTCATCATTGTGGCTTTTGGCCTGCGGTAGAACCATAGACCTTGCTTATGACCTTGCAAAAGAGTCTGCACGAAATGTTTTGACGGTTTCTAGACAACATTGCCCTGCTGATTCCAAATCTTGGTGATACAACTTTTACATCCTTGAGCATTTGAGATATGGAAGGGGGTAAGTTAAGAGGGGTCAAATTTGTAAACGTTTCATACGGGATTAAAAGGTGTATGGACATGTCCATCTGGTTCTAATGATTATAAAAGGTATAATCCTATATGTATTGTACGATATGATAAACTGGATTTTAGTGTTCTCATGAAAGATTGTCTCCGTGTTACACTTGTGATTATTACTATGAATCCATTACATCATCCATTCTGGATGATCTTTGTCCTCTTGTTATTAAGGAGGAAACCGTCAGGGCTCGCTTTCCTTGGTATATTGTAGTCATTCACCAGGAAAGGCGAGTCCAGAGGCGTCTTGAGCCTACACAGCACAAACCCGAACCGACTAAGTCAGTAACCTTGATGCCAAACGTGAATTTGACATGTTCACAACAATTTAAAGTCTATTGAATTCGTCCTCTAGGGCTTTAACCTTGCCAATGATTTCCTGACATTTTGTAAAGGTTGAAAATATCTGGTCCAATATGACTGCCATGTTAGTTTACGCACGTTTGGTGTTTCCATATCACAGTGGTTAAACAAGACTTCGTCACATTTAACTGCCAGTCAAGGAACGTCTTCTTTGAGTTTGCCGTGGACCAATGGCGTAACCATCGGTGAAGGGGAGGGGGCAGGTGCCACTCCAGAGAGCTTTTACCGGGAAGAAAAGCTAGAAAATCATGCTAAATCAGCCCTTTTTTGCCTGCTCACGGGGACTTTTTACCTCCAACTAGGAAAATCTGCCTCAAAACCACCTCCAACCGGGAAAATCTGCTTCAAATCCGGGAATTTGCCCCCTCTGACAAGTGACCCCCTGTTATGCCTCTGCCGCGAACTTGCCAATGATTTTCTGACATATTAATTTTGTTAATAAGGTTGAAAAAATTGACTGCCAATGCCGATTGTCTTCATGTTATAAGGATTGCGATCGATGTACACGTTTTTTAAATGTCACTTGGTCGAAACCAGAGTTCGTCACATCTTTTGAGTACTCTCTATCGACTGAGGCCATGAGGCCAAAGCGAAAAAGATGCTCGGATAAGGACCAAGGTGGCGCACCCCTGGGAAGTACATAATTCTTCCGAAATAATTTTCCTAAAATTATAGAAATCAGTTCTGCGTGTGTTCTCACTTCTAGTGTGTGCACATTCTCGAGAAAATGAATTAAATGTCATCTCAATTTATGCCCTGAATATCAGTGACTACGGGATGTACAACATGATTCATTGACTCCAGCAAATAATGGGGGCTATTGATGATTAAATCCGCTCGGTATGTAGAAGACCAAACACTTCACATATTCCTTTTTCATCTGGAACTGCAGAGCCATTGTTATTATCCATGCAACTGAAAAGATTGCAGGTGTTATACCATCACCCCGATTTAGATTAAGCTATTTTGCATGACGTAGAACACATTAATTACCCGTCCTCTTTCACGAATAAATAAAGTTAGAGGTTCTACTGTGTGTTCAATTTTCTTTGACCCTATATTTCATCCTTTATTCGAAAGGGAAACGAAGGTGAACAAAGCTCATGAGAAAAAAAATGTTTGACAAACTGTGACCTTACATCTTTGTGCACAACCAAACCCGTAACTTGTTGCGTAACCCCGACCTATTTCTATGCAATTTATTGCTTTCATAGCAGAAATCGATAACCATTCACCTATATGAAATGCAGGTGAACCGGTGCCCAACAAAATTTTAATTGAATAGAAAAGAGGTCCAATATTAATATGATTAAGTTATGGGTGTTGGTTCTGCACCAAGATGTTAGGTCACAGCTTGCCAATCAAACTTCTTTCATGATTTTTGCTCATCTTCGTTTTCTTTTTGAATACATGATGAAATATACGATCAAAGTTATTAAACTCCCAGCAGAAGTTTGAGTTTTATTTTCTTCGTGAATGAGGCTGTAGCTCAATCTAAACCGGGCGGTGAAAACAATTCAAAAGCTTTTAACTTCATCATGGTCATGGACAATAACAATGGTTTTGCAGTCCCAGAGAATCTGAAGTCCGTTGTCCTATTCATCCTATTCATAACGGGCGGATTTACTTATCAATAGCACCATTATTTGCTGGAGTCATGGAACGTGGTGTAGGCCTATATCTCTTGGTCACTGATATTCAGGGGAAAAAGGAGATGACATTTAATTCATTTTCACGAAAATGTGCACATACTAGTGAGAACACGCGAAGAACTGATTTTGATAATTTTAGACAATTTATTTTAGCAAAATTATGTACTTGTAAGGGGTGCGTCACCTTTGTAAACGCTATGAGATCTTGCCCGCTAGCCTATAAGCCCTTTCCGGTTCGAGATGGGTATCGGAAAGTGCATTGGGCCGCAGGTCTGAGCAGACGATAAAATATAGCGAATAACTCGGAATTTGAGCAAATATGCAACTGTCAACCAGACAGGTGTAAAGAAACTGAGTGTCCCCCATGAGAGAGTGTCCTAGCTACCATAGCAACATGTACGGAATAAACCGTAACCTTGTAGACGAGGCCATTTGGGTACAGTGCTGAACCAAATGATGCATACAGCACTCAATGGAGAACACAATAGACAGATGGATGGTAGGACATTCAGTCACACAGACACTGTATTTTATGACACCGGCATTTCTAGAATTCCCGGCACAAGCTTGCAAGTGGTTTTCACCATCACAGTGACATAGCAGCTGTGCATTTGCAGACAGTCATCTAACCATGAAGGGGACACCATTCAAGTTGTACGGGGATCGCCGCGCACGGGAAGTGGGTTGTACTGAACTCTACTAGCCAAAAAGTCGGACATGCGTAGTATTAAGAATTACGAAAGGGTCTATTAGATATAAATTTCTCACATCTGCTTGAAAGGTCCGCCACCGTAGAACACAGTTTTTAATTTGGCCTCAAGGGTGGATGTACCGTAAAATGGCATTGTCATGTGGAAGTATGTATAGGCCTCCTAAACACCGCTCGAAGGGTGAAAATCAGATTCAGATTCAGATTTTATTTGTCTCTTCACAAAACATGTATACAAAATAACAGATGATGAATCTTAATAGTATATAGATAACCATAACCTTATGTACAAAGATGAACTATTTGGTTGTATACAGATGATAAGTAGTACTTAAGAACTATGGTTAAATGAAAACATATTTTTCAAAGTAATGACATATATAAGTGATAATATTGCAGATAAACAAATCAAGCAGTATTTTGAAATGGAGTACAGACTTTTTCTATCGATAGATTTAGTTTATTAGGATCAATTCCAATCCTTTTTGGAGGGTGTGCAAAATTTGGTTCGGTGGCATTTTTGAAAATCCAATATGGCCGCCACCATGTCTAAAATCATTAAACCTCTCTTAAATATTTCAGATAGAGACAAAATGTTGGCGCAACTCCCATGTTTTTAAGCGCGAAAAGGGTTAGTGATGTGATTTGATCACTATATTGCCAAAAAATGCAATATGGTAATTGCCTAGAAATCAAATTAATATGCGCCTGGAATTATGAACTTGAATCTTTCAATAGACTTATTTATTAGATACAGAATACATCCAGAGCACCTAAAACATGTTCTGCAGGTGTTCAAAATCTGTTACAATTGAACATGCTCTGCAAGTGGTCTTTGAACTGAACACCCTTAGAACGCATTTTGAACACATACATATATATACATACATACATAATTAATACTTATAAAGCGCTGCTACATCTAGATCGAAGCGCTGAAAATGATGCTACTTATATGCGTTTGTGAATAGGTGAGTCTTAAGACCACGCTTAAATGTAAGAAGTGAATCAGACTCCCTCATGCTAGCTGGTAACTTATTTCAAGTGCGAGGAGCAACATAGGAGAAGGTCCTACATTCTACAGACTTCAGGGTTTTGACTGTACTGTGCTCAGTCAGAAGGGTAGTATCTGATGCAGAACGCAGACTTGCTCTGGCAGGCTGATAAAGGCTGATACAATCAGAGAGGTAATCCGGTACACTCTGACTGAGACATTTGAAGATAATGACCAGAACCTTAAAGGTTATACGCATGTCAATTGGAAGCCAGTGCAACTGTTGTAAGTACGGGCTAGCATGATCGTGTTTTAGAGCCTTACATATCAGCTTCGCAGCCCAGTTTTGGATACGCTGAAGTCTATGGATATCGCTCTTATTACATCCAAGTAGCAACCCATTGCCATAGTCTAATTTTGATAGCACAAGGGCGCGCATGACCAGATGACAGGTGTCATAGTCCAAAAAGCGGCGTATACGACAAATGTTGCGAAGCTGATATGTAACATTACAACAAAGAGATTTTAAAACCTGAGCTGACATGGACATTTCAGAATCAAATATAACTCCCAGATTGCGAACAGTGTCTGAAGGAGAGATGGACTTGTTCCCAACACGCAGAGTAACAGGCAACATATATTGTTTTAGATGGGGTGCTACAGCGACAAAAAAACTCAGTCTTCTCATCATTGAGCTTTAACATATTCTTCCTCATCCACATACTGAGAGCATCAATGCAACGAGACAACTGATTTAAGGCAGTGGAAATTGAATCGGGGTCCTTTGGATTGAAAAAAGTATAAAGCTGTACATCGTCAGCATACAAGTGGTATGACAAACCAAATGATCTTGCAATGCGGCCAACTGGAAGAACATAGATTGAGAACCCCGATGGTCCTATATACAATAGAACCTTGGGGCAGTCCAAAAAGCAACTCGACGGGATCTGAAAGCGTGCCATCAATGTACACCCTGCTAGTCCTATCCGAAAGGTACGATTCAAAGTTAACCACTGCAATACCTTGCCCTCTATGCCAAATTCAGTTTGCAATCTATTTATCAAGATTTTATGACAGACAGTATCAAATACACTGCTCAAGTCCAACAATACCAAAAATACACCCATGCGGTTAGAAATGCACTTCATAATGTCATCTTTGACACGCATTAGTGCCGTCTCAGTAATGTGAGCCCTTTTATAAGCAGATTGTAATTGCTCACCTAGGTTATTTCTTTCCATATAATCATTCAATGATCTCACAGCTTGTTTTTCAATGAGCTTTGATATGAAAGGGAGATTGGACACTGGTCTATAGTTTTTCAGATTGTTGGAATCTAGAGAGGCTTTCTTGATAACTGGAGTGACAATGGAATGCTTCAGACAATTTGGAAAAACACCAGACTGAAGTGATTCATTTATTATGTTTGTGATGATGGGAACAAAATTCTGAACATTTTGCTTCAAGAACCACGTCGGCCTAGGATCCAACACACATGACTTTGTGGGAGCCTTGTTGATGGCTTTCAGAACGTCCTCCTCTTGCAACAGAGTAAACTCACTAAGGGTAGATGTAACTGAACTCTGAGGCAGGGGATCAACATAATCATCAAGACCTGGTTGATCTTTCTCAAGATCCTGGTATATCTTCTTCACTTTGTTGTTGAAAAATAAAGCAAAGTCATTGGCTAGTACCTGTCCCGATTCATGGGCAGGTAGTACCTTAGTATCCTTGTTTTGCAAACCATTTACTTTCTTAAACACCATTTTGGTATCAGCATTTTTAAAAACACCGGTGTTCTGCACTTTTGCAGTCTAGAGGCATGATTCTAGTGTTTATATCTATGCCTAAGTATGCTTTATACTTATGTGATATTTCCTTATATTCCTATATACATGATCACTAAAACCTTTACCTGGCATTTCTGTGTTAATACCATTCTCAAACTTTAAGATGGTGGCCAATATAGTCGCCTTTAAAGATATTTGAAACCTCTATTTCCGTATTATATGTAGTTGTATTATCCAGTTAATATTATAAAGGTCTAAATTAAGGTATAAGATAAATATTTGACCATTAGACATCCGCATCTGGCATATTTGTCTCATTAACATAAAAATGTTAAGATGGTAGCCAATCATATAGCTGCCCTTTTAGCTTATTTAAAACATTATACATTACCATAAATCTGTATTTTATTTAGTTATAGCATCCAAAAATTAGGATATACATTGTATGCCTTTGAACATTACAAAACAATATCTGGTGTTTTTATTTTGACAACTTGCTTAAAATTTAAGATGGCGGCCAATTCATTATGAATATATCACAAACACTTGATGAGTTATGGTCAATTTAACGATTTCGGGCCACATTTGATTATAGGTTATTGGATACATGGCGCCCGGAGGTAGCGCAAGCAGCCGGTCCATCCCTAAACTTCTTCCTGGTTTAAACTATATCAACTACGCCTCGGGAGAAAGAGGATAAAGAAAGGGAGAAAAAAAAGAGAAAGGTCTTTGTGCATTTTTTATTCTCAGTGCTGGAGCATTTTGTAGCCTTTGGTAAAGTTGGGGATTAGCAAATATATTATGTCCTCTCACACAGGCTTGAATGATAAACGTGCTGAAATAAAACAGGATATCCGATTGCCCTTGAGATCAAAATTTACCCGTTGTTTTAACTTAGGCAGTTGATGACCTAAATTTATAGATGATATCGGAACCATTTCACATTCTTTATCAGAAACATGACTAGAACTAGATATAACTAGTGAAAATAGTGAAATTGATATACCTATATACCAGCTTATGTGATTGAAAGGAAAGACAAGAATAGACATGAAGGTGGAGTTGTACATCTGTGATGACATCCAATATGAGTCGACGTTTGGATGTGAAAAATGATAATTTAAGGAAACAATATGGATTGAAGCTAAGCAAACACATACTATACCTATCATGATTGGTACACTTTGTAAAACACAACCTGAAAAAATATACTTAATTGACCAATTGATACTTAATTGATGGATGTTTTGCAAGCTGAAAACAAGTAAATTTTTATATTATATGATATGAATAATGTGAAATATGATATTTAAAGACAAATTATGTAACAATTGACATGACTTTTTTCTTTTTATTCGATTTATTTAACCTTCAGCAAATCATTCATAAATCTACAATAATTACAAACGCAGTAAGACACTCTATTATTTTGATCAAATGCATAGACATTCATGTTATCCACAAATGCTAAATTAATTACTGATTAGTTCGAACATTTACACCTATCAAAACTTAAAATATCAAAAAAGAATAATGTAACTAACTATAACATTAAAACTTTCAGATACTGATGCATTCGTAGATGATATAAAAATGCAAGCGGAACATAGATGAAATTGTGAATTCATGTACCGATAATTGGAATCGTTTCGTCGCGAAATTTACATCATTTTTGCGATAACCAAGCTGCTGTTAAAAATATTCGGTTTAATGATAAACGTGCCCATGGTTAAACAATCGGGATGATATTTTCGAAACAAATGAATGAGCGAATGAGATTACCACCATTAAAGGTAATCAAGAATAATAATGATGATTGAAGCTGGAAGCAATTAAATCACATAGATACAAAGTTAATACAATTCCAAAAGAAACAAAAATAATTATTTTATGCATGGAATTAAAGAATGGAAAACATTAAATAAACTATGGCCAAACAAAGAGAGCAGGGGTTTAATTTAAGAATGCACATGCATGAGCAAGTTTTAGCGAACGGTTTAAAGGTCGGTGACCCGATCGACAACTTTACTCCAACAAAATTGAGATCTTGGTATCACAAAAAATATTTTTCTCATTACTCCAATGAAATTTTGCCTTTTGATGTTACGAACGCAAACGTAGTGGGGGACTCCAGTGCGCAGATCCCACGTGAGTGTGCAAATCTGGATACGATTGTGAGTATGGTACACCTTATGCATTGATAATCAACAAAATTGATGGAAGCACTTGCCCCACCCCTTTCATGGCCCCCATCTTGGATTTCAAGGTTACACAGGGGTAAATATTTTAGAATGCTCCGATTTGAAAGTACACCGACCATGGTGTTTGTCTGGTTACAAGGATTTTAAAAAAAAGGTATAGTTTTTACTACCTATAAAGGCTTATAGTTTTGGGATTATGGGGTAAAAACTGCTTTCGGGCTCCTGGCGGGGTCCAGGGAGCTGAACCCCGGAAGCTCTTGGGTTTTTAGCATGTTTGAGTGCTTTCAGAGAGTTATCTCATTATCTTGAGCAGGTGAACTATTTTTGAACTATAATATTGCTTTACCTAGGCCAAAACGATCTCTTTTTCAGTGACTGAGCACTGTAGGAGCACTGTCACTGTATCAGTGTCTTTGACGTTGTGAATTACGTAAACATAGGTGGTTGTTGGTAAAGGAATAGTGTGACATTCCTTTCTCAAGTAAAGATCAATACAACAAGCAATTGTAAAAGTTGGTAGTAATGGCCTTTAAGATGCTAGTATGACGATGATCATTGACATTTTTTATCATATCAAAATGAATTTCAGGTGTAAATATTTGTAAATCTGCAAACCTGGGATTGATTCGCAGATGGGATACCTTTTACATAGTTACCTATATTGTGATAGCACACCCTAAAATCATTTATTTTATAATTCTGTCATCAAATGCCACCTTTCCGTATCACCTTTTATATAATAATAATAATAACCGGAGATTGTTTCAACATGGTTACCGAACAAGACGGATGACCAAATGTCCACGCCTAACCGTTCATCACAGAGTTGCTCGACTTCGCAGGGCTAGGGAGCACGGAAAATTACAGCTCAGACACTGGCGATATGTTGTCTTTTTGGACAAGAGCCGCTATCCTTCGCTGTCAAGATGGAAGACAAAGGGTTCGTTGATTACGTGGTGAGAACCTCCGAGATGACTGTATTCATGAATCGATTCAAGGTGGTGGCGGCTCAGTGATGGTATGGGCCGGTATTCATTATGGAGGAAAAACGTCTATGGTGGTGCCAGATGGAAACATGAACGCCGTCATGTACCTGGTCATTCTGGAAAACCACTGCTTGCCACATGCAAGAAGGGTTTATGCAAACAATTTTGGGCTGCAAGACGACAATTAACGCGCGCTGCACAGGGCCGCTGTAGTGAGACAATTTCTTGAGGCAGAGGGGGTGGAGCAGATCCCATGGCCTATTTTCTCCCCAGATATGAACCCTATCGAGCATGCCTGGGATGCCTTAAGCGGAGCCATCAATGACAGGGACAATCTTCCTCAAACTCGGCAGGATTTAGCTCAGGCTCTGGCCGACGAGTAGGACGCTCTGCCCACCATGCCTACTGACATCATAAACAACCTTGTTGACGCACTGATTCATGCCAGGGGTGACCATACTCGATATTGGCGTTTTTTTAGTATGGTTTGTATTGTTATTCCACAGTCGTGAATCAAATTTCCTAAAGAGTATGACCACCCCATGCAATCAGTGTGGCTTCGTTCCAGATATTGAACTTTTCGAGCGTGTATTGTGTCTGTGGGTATATTCAATGACGAATACTGTCCGACAGGTATTTGGGAGCAAGGCCGTGGAGAAGACACCTATAGAAAAGTATCAAAGTAAAATAATTTGCTTTTTGCTGAACATTCTTCTACTTGGGTTATCGTCATATCACTGACATAATAGTCTTGCAGCAACCCACAGGCGGAGGTAGTAAAGACTTAAATTATAAACCTGATATCGAGAACGGAGTTATGGATTTTTCTGTAAGAACCCAAAACAAGACTAAAACATAGTTTTGTTTTCGAGGCATTGGCAGTGCGTTTGTTTGTGTGCATCTACGTAACAACTTTTAAAAGTTCTCTGTTAAGAATAGCGTTATCTTCAATTACATTTTCTGGAATTGCTTGATAGCTGTATCATCTGCATACAGAACAATTTTGCACTCGGATATGATATTTGGGAAATCATTGATGAAAGATACAAAGCGTAATGACCAAAGTATGAATCCTTGGGCTATACCCACACACATTTCATTATAATCTGAAAACACATTTGTCACTGTACATTGATGCCTACCTGTTAAATAATTTGAAAACCATGCCAGCTCCTATTACCTATAACACCTAAATGGGACAACTTGGATAACAAAATGTTACTGGTCAACAGTATCAAAGGCCTTTTGCAGGTCCAGAAACGGCACCAGTCAAATCAGCAATAGCAATGTCACATCCACCTACCTTACCGACACCCAATCAGGCTTCAGGCCTATACATTCTACCCTAACAGCAGCTATTGATGTTACCGGCTAGCTGGTGACGTAAGTGGTTAAATAGCTATGTACGTATTGCTCTCTCAAGAATTTTTGAAACCACTGGGAGGGCGGAAATGGGTCTGTAGTTGCACACTCCATTTGCGAACCATTTTTAAAATATGGGTGTGACCAGAGCCGTTTTTCACTCTGTGGGGATGATGCCTGTAAAACGTGAGATTCATTATATGAGTTAAAGGTCTGGAAATTTGGTGCGTTCCTGTTCTTGAGACCAATACGGGGCCATTAATACCAGTGGCTTTACCCATATTCAGTTAGTCAGCAATTGGTTAACATACAAAATCTTCATCAATGGGGTATAATGTAAGTGACGCCTAAGGTGATAAGAGAGCTTTGGCATATTGTGCTGAGCATCATCAGGATTACCCTCAAACTTATGAACTAGCTTTGCCCAATATCAAAAATTGAATTATTAATAGTGTAGGCTACAATGTAATTTCGTGTTTTTTTCTGTTAAAAGCAACATTCCTCTTGGTTCATTGTGTTTTGGGTGTATCATGTTGGGAAAAATATCTTGGATTTTTTTCAAAACGTTTTTAGGGTGTCAAACCCAAGATGGCCGCCAAAATACATAAATTCCATTATAATTAGTATTCTGAACGCAGTATGAGGGCCAAATTGACAACAATACCCATATTTTCGATACCAAAGAGTTCAAAAACAGCTAAAGTCAATCAATATGGCAATCACATTAAACAAATCCAAGATGGCGTCCAAAATGGCGTCCAAAAAAGCTATGTTATGAATATAAACGCTGCATTAACATTAATCAAGATGAATATGATTCAAATTCATGGGTGTATTATCTTGTGGTGCTAGGAACCCACATCTGACATTTTCTTTTTGTTAACATACTTCAAATCCAAGATGGCGGCCAATATGGCCGCCGAAAAGCGCTATAAATAGAACTGGTAATTTAAGACAAACTACCTTAAAGTTATTAAACATTTGGGGCAGAAACATTACACTTAATACTCTGACAGAAGAAATAAATTCCAAACATTTCCGTGTTGCTAACGCGCTTTGAATCCAAGATGGCGGCCACCGTAAGCACTGATAATAGTAAAATTGTCTATGTTTTTTTCACATAGATCCATGTCATAAATATAATGTTGTCATTCCTCTACCTAAAACATACTACAAAAAACGTAGTCTTTCCTATCGACAATGATCGAGGTGCAATATATTGGAACAACTTTGATGAGAAAATTCAGCAGTCTATCACTTTGAATGTATTCAAGAAGAAAATCAAAGAGTTTTCTTGTTAAATTGCTGTTTGAATTTGTTTTTGGTCTTTTGTTTCATGTTTTGTCATATTAGATTTGCTTTGCTTTGTATGTATTCCTTTACTTTTAGCTTAAGATAATTGTATTTTGTACATATGTTAATGATGTACCCACGGCCCCAAGGAAGAACAACTTTTTGTTGATTTGGGCCTCCGCTGTGAAATAAAGTTAAAATGAAAAATAACAATATTAATTGATAACAATTAAAAAAACACCTAGATGTATACTTTAGACCAAAGGAACTCATTTACCATTTATGGTTAGAAAACATACTTCAAATCCACAAATGGTGGCTAATATAATAGCTTCTGTAAGCATTTTTAATTGCTTAATCTGGTAATTTTTCAAACACCTATTTACTTCTTATGTTATACACATTTAATGTGTATAACATAAGAAGGAAATTTGAATACAAAAATCATAAATTTGAAAGTTTTATAAAAATTTACCAATAAATTATAATTTTGGACACTTGAAAACTACCATTTTGCTTTGTTTAGGCCTACATGTTTCAAATCCAAGATGACAATGACAAAAATGACAATTGCTTATAAGCATTAATCTATCAATATCCCAAACTGGCGATTTTTCATAATACCTACGTATAATTAAGTTATATGCATCAGGAATTTTGAATGAAAATATAAATGAAGCAACTCACTATGAGTTACAATACGCTCATCCACCAAGGACACAGTTCAGTGGGTTGTACTTATACATACATTGACATGAACTGACCTTGTGTGATCTGGGCATCATACATCATACCCAAAAACCAAGGGGTGTATTTTCTAAATATATTGGTGAATGAAAGCTACTGAACTGTGCCAAGGGAATTGAGATTTTACTAGCTCATAGTGACTACACGTGAGCTCTTGTCTATTACTTTCGTTTTTAGACCCTTCAACCCAAAGATGGCGGCTAATAATGACCCTTGTAGGTACTATCAAGAGCCAATACACATGAGAAATTTGAATGAAAATACAAATGAAAGCGTAAGAACTGACTCTTAAATAGTGTATATTTTTCATACAGCCATTTGACCCATGTTATAATATTGTAATCAAAATATAAATAAACATCTGTATACTTTTGAACACAGGGAACTCATTATTCTTGCTTTGGTAACATAATTCAAATTGAAGATGGCGCTAATATAGTCATTGTAATCACTATCAATAGCCTAAACTGGTGATTGTTCATATATACATATGTTAAGCATGATAGGAAATTCTAATAAAACTATAAATGAAGCAACTCTATATCCCTTAAATCCCCATATGCCATTTTCCCAATCTTCAAAAATCACGGAGCGAACCTTTGCCTTGTGTTTAGGGTGAAATTGCTCATAGATCTAACTAGACAAATTGCGCCACCTCCCTTTCTTGCAGTGATCGTCAGGTTGGTAGTCATTTTCCCTCTAGGGGCGTAACGGGTATAATATAATTGTTTTCATTATGTTTAACATGCTTCAAATCCAAAATGGTGACAAAATGACGACTGCGTACAACCATAGTCAAAATACCAATACAATGTGTTATACGCAAATGGAAATTTTAATGAAAATATTAATGAAGCAACTACACACTTTTAGATGGCAGAATGAGTTTCTTGTGTCAAAGAGTGTATCTATAGTTGCTTCATTTGTATTTATATTCAAATTTCCGAATGCGCACGTACAACATAATGTAAGTATGAAAAATCGCCATTTTTTGCTATTGATTTTTTGCTAGTGCTTATAGCAGCCAAATTAGCTGCCATCTTAATTTTGAAGTATGTTTTTTTAAAACATAAATGTTAAATATGAGTTCCTTTGGGTCCAAAGGATGCATCGAAGTGTTTATTTTGTTAATAAAAATATGATGATGACATGGATCTATGTGAAAATCATTTTAGATTGTACTATTATCAGTATACTTACGGTGGCCGCCATCTTGGATTCAAAGCATGTTAGCAAAACAAAATAGTTGGTATTGGTTTCTTCTGTCTTCAAGTATTAAATACAGGGTGAGTCAAAAAAAACTTGAATTTTGAATTTTTAAATAATATATATCTAACATATGTGGTATCTGCGGAAAGCTTATTTCATTATCTTTAATTTGCTGCAAAGATCATTCCAATCGGTTATGTATAGACCGAGCTACAGTCTTTCGAATCAAGAATCTGCAGTGAAAAAATAGCCTGATTTTCTTCTGGACACGGATTTCCTTCGCTGAACGCCGTTCATTTCAATGTGAATCCGTGGACAGAGCAGAAAACCGATTACTTGATTCAAACGACTGTAGCTCGGTCTATACCTAACCGATGTGAATGATGTTTGCAGTAAATTAAAGATAATGAACCCAGCTTTCAGATGATACCAATATGTTAGATATATATTACTTAAAAATTCAAAATGGCGGACACAATCAGGGTCAAGTTTTTTTTACTCACCCTGTACAAGTTACTGCCCCATATTAATAAGTTTAATAATTCAGGTAGTTTGTCTTAAATTACCAGTTTTTAGCTGTTAATAGCGCTTTCGGCGGCCATATTGGCCGCCATCTTGGATTTGAAGGTTGTTAAAAAATGTCAGAAGTGGGTTCCTAATACCACAAGATTTAAGGTAAAATGGGGTAAGTGGGACACTAGGGTAAGTAAGTGGGACACAAACTACATAATTCCCTCAATCAAGAACAAAATCTGGCAACATGACATGGTGTGTCCAACAAAATCTACGTAAACATGTTCTGCTTTACATTCAAATTCAAAAATGGATTTATTCGATCTTGAAAGTGCTTAAAAGGTCAAAGGTCAACACTGACCGCAATTTAGTGCCAAAATCTGCGAATTATTCTTAATTAAGGGTGTTAATTGCTAAAAATGCAAATATGTTTACTGAAAAGTAGAGAAAAGTTTAAGTCTATACATTTAATCTATGATAAAATTAATGTTTTTATCAAGCAAGTTGCAAAAAATTATAACAAAATTCTGCCAATTAATATGCAAATGAGCTAATTAATTATGCTGCTGTCCCACTTACCCCACATGATATTCACTTAGGGTAAGTGGGACATGGATATTAGCTGGTACTTATTTTTATTTTTGTGTATATTTTTAGAGAAAAATATAAATTATAAGAACATAATGTCATTATAATACACAAATTATATGATAAAAATACATATTTTCTGAAAATATGAAGTTTAAAACCAAAAAATGCTAAAATAGGCAATTTCTGTACATTAAACGATATAGAATGTGAAGTTTTCGGCATGTTATTCGAAGTACGTGAAAATTATGAGCAGAAGAATATAATATCATTATTTTGTTATTGTTATGTCATATAAAGTATTCTGAAAACACTTTCAATTATTAACAGCAGTGAATATATATTCTTTTCGTGATATCCTTACTTCCTAATTGCATAAATTACCCAAAGTACGTGTCCCACTTACCCCAATGTGGGAATATAACTGGGGTAACTGGGACAGTTCTAATTAGCGCGTTTTCTAATTAATATGCATGTGGTACTTATACACAAAGTAGTTAAACAAATTCCTCATGACCCACAGTTGATATTAAAAGTAAATGTTTTTCAGAAAAATCCTACCATGTCTTTGTTTCGAACCAATTTAGGCTTAAGTGTCCCACTTACCCCACTTTACCCTACATACACCCATGAATCTGAATCCTATTCTCATCCTGATTAGTGTTGATGTAGCGTTTATATTCATAACATAGCTTTTGGCGGTCATTTGGACGCCATCTTGGATACCAGGTACACGGTA
>JAMKCH010017318.1:0-41591 GCA_023653785.1 Ophioderma brevispina
TCACACGAGTGCTCTGGCACATCAGTCGATCTTCCAAGGCTTAGGAAGGCATCGATATACTTGTCACGTTTTCACTTAACCCTCGTCTACCTGAGCCTTTTTGTAACAAACTCCCGACCCCCCTGTGATTTTTGTTACTGAACATTCGATTCCTGTAAATTTGGTACCACAGGGTAGCTTAGAGTTTCTTCTTCTCATTGGTATCAAAATAAGTGCCAACATCCCCATTATGACGTCACTATGACGTCATATGTTGAGGAGAGTATGAAAATACATGTACTGAATATAGGGTGGAAACTTGATATTTTGCAATTTTAGCGACTCAAAAACATTAATGCTCTCATTTTATAAAACTAGTGATTTTCCATCAAGTAGAGCCAAAAACCGCATGAAAATTGGATAGTCCTACCATTTTTGGCGAAAAATTGAATTTTCCCCTATGTGTGCCTATGAAAATTGACAATTTTGCTAACATGCGAACTTTATGACGTCATTGTGATGTAATGCTAGGCATGTTGGTACTTATTTTGGTATCAATGGAAAGAGGAGGACCATAGCTATCTATTGGTACCAAAATCAAGTGCCTGTGATGTTTCTGTTTTGTGCTAGGCATGTTGGTACTTCTCTCCCGAAGGAGGGTGGTTGCATTTTGGCAGCCATTTGAACGCCCTCACCGTTTAACCCAGGGTGGGGAATTTTGCAGACAACCTGAATTCAGTTGCTTATGGTATCAGCTTCATTAAAAAATGGTTGTCTCAGAAAAAAACCCGGGGGTGCAGGGGAGTCATGGTAGCCTCTAGTCTATATTTAATGTAATTGTCAATTGACATTTTCCGCTCCTTTTCATCCAAACATCCACCGGGGTATAGGTAAGATACACGGTGATCCCAAAGTGATGGATGGGGGTGGAGAGGTGGCAACCACCCCCCCTTCGGTAGACAAAGTACCAACATGCCTAACACAACACAGAAACATCACAGACACTTGATTTTGGTACCAATAGATAGCTTGGGTCCTCCTCTTTCCAATGATACCAAAATAAGTACAAACATGCCCAGCATTACGTCACAATGACGTCATAAAGTTCGCATATCAGCAAAACTGCCGATTTCCATAGACACACACAGTAAAAAATTCAATTTTTCGCCGAAAAGGTTAAGAAAATCAGATTTTCATGCGGTTTTTGACTCTACTTGATTGTAAAACTCACAAAGCGCCGAAAGGCATGCGTCATCTTGGTGGACCTTACTGAAGCATACGACACCGTGTGGCACCAGGGCCTGACACTCAAGCTTCTCAGGACCATCCCGGATCGTCACCTTATACAATTCATATGTAACATGCTTGCAAACCGTAGCATTATTCTCAAGACCAGTGATGGGAAGTGTAACCGTCTGCGTCGTCTGAGGAACGGAGTACCACAAGGATCTGTACTGGTTCCTATGCTGTTCAACTTGTATATCAGCGTTTTACCTCAAACAACATCTAGACAATAATGGCTACGCCGACGATCTTGCCCGACTCCACTCGGATAAAAAAAAAAAAAAAAAAAAAAAAAAAAAAAAAAAAAAAAAAAAAAAAAAAAAAAAAAAAAAAAAAAAAAAAAAAAAAAAAAAAAAAAAAAAAAAAAAAAAAAAAAAAAAAAAAAAAAAAAAATACTGCCTTCCACCTCAACACCAAAGAGGCTCATCACCAGCTTCAAATCAACCGCAATGGAGCGCCTCTGCCATACAATCCTACACCAACCTATATGAGAGTGAAGCTTGACCGGCAGCTTACTTACCGGCAGCACCTTGAGTCCGTATGCGCCAAGGTATCTTCGTGGAATAACCTCATGTGCCGACTTGCTGGATCCTCATGGGGCGCCAGCCCAACGACTCTACGCACCACCGCATTGGCTCTGGTCTACAGCGCTGCTGAATATGCCGCCCCAGCATAGTGCAACTGCTCCCACACAAAGAAGCTGGACACAGTACTCAACGAGACCTTGAGAACCATTACTGGTTGCCTCCGTCCTACTCCATCTGAGTTTCTACAAGTGCTTTCGGGCATTGCACCTGCAGTGCTTCAGAGAGAACACCACATGCACAAACTAGTGAATAAGGCTCTGCTGGACAACAAGCACCTGCTGCATAACACTGTCAAAGAATCACACCAGCTCGGCAGACAGAGACTGTGCTCTCGCCGACCTTTCTGTCGACACGCTGCTAAACTCTCCAGCTCCCCATTCAACATCTTACAGACATGGAATACTGCCTGGCTAGATACTCCAAGACCAGATCAACTCTCTATTACACCTATGACAGAACTACCAACTGGTAGCAATCTCCCACGCAAGGAATGGGTCAACTTAAACCGGATTCGCACAGGAGTCGATCGCTTCAACAGCAATATGCACCGATGGGGGCTGCGGCCATCGCCAGCCTGCCAATGTGGTTCTCCATCACAGACTGCGGATTACATTCTCAATGAGTGCCCTTCCTTCCAAAGGTGGGCATAGACTTTTCAAACCCCAACCAATCAACAGTGAGCTGGTTCCAGCGTTTACAACATATTTAGCTGCTGCCTCATACGCAAGAAGAAGAAGAACCCAAGTTCTGTAGGAGTTGGCCAACCATACAGGTGGGCCTCTGTTGTTTGTGATGGTTTTAATCGATAATGAACGAGGATGTATGAAGATACAGTCTTAACAGTGACAGATAAGCCTGGCGATCATAACTTTCTTTCTTGTGTTTCAATCACAATTACAAAAAAAACAAACAAACAATATACACACGATGATGATGATGATGATGATGATGATGATGATGGTGATGGTGATGGTGATGATGATGATGATGATGATGATGATGATGATGATGATGATGATGATGATGATGATGATGACGACCACGATGACTATGATGCTGATGGTGGTGGTGATGGTGATCAAATTTGATACCAAATTATCTAAAGGTGTTTGAGGAAAGTAGGAGGTTGCAATCCCCTCCTTCAAATGAGGTGTTACAAAAAGGCTTACTGTATTTTGCGAAACGAAACGAAACAGAACTCCCATTGGATTACACGCTTTATTCCGTTATGCACGTTATGCGTGCACGACGGAATAAAGCGTGTAATCCAATGGGCGTTCTGTTTCGTTTCGTTTCGCAAAATACAGTAAGCCTTACAAAAATGGCATCGGATGACGAACGTTAATGAATACCTTAATTAAATACATAGAAAACCGTGCTTACGTTGTTCGCATCGATCGCCCTCGTAGCCGTTTGTGCATTCACAATAACCGTCCTCACAAGTTCCGCCATTCAGACATTGTTCTTCGATACAAGGTTCTGAAAAAAATCAATATATTAATAAATATCCGCATAAATAATAAATGAATAAAATGAAGAAAATAAACTTGACACCAGACACGATAGTTTATCATATCTTGGAGTTTCTTCTTTCCATTGGTATCAAAATAAGTACCAACATTCTCATTATGACGTCACTAGGACGTCATATAAGTTGAGGAAAATAATGAAAATACTAGAAATTGACGCAATTTTTCTTTCTCAAAAACAGTATTATAGCATCACAACGCTCTGCGCATATAAAACTACTCATTTCCCATCAAAACCGCATGGAAATTGGATACTCATTTCCCCTATTCTACACTATGTGTCATGGAAATTGACAATTTTGCTGACATGGGAACTTTATATATATGATATAAATACTTGCATTTAAATACTTGCATTTATGACGTCATTCTGACATACTGCTGACCCAATGCTAAAGTCAGTGACATAATAAGCCTACCAATTGCGCGTATGTCTAGGTTTGTCAATCAGCACGGCGCGGACTGTGATTGGTTTGAATGTGTAGTATGGGCGGGGCATGTTCGAACAAAATGTGATTTAAAATGTCAAAATATGCCCTATTTGAGTCGGGTTTTCGACGCTCGGACACAATAATTCACGTAAGTAAACTTACGTGTATCTCGGCGTGTTTTTCGATTAGTATTTTGCCAAAGTCCGATATTTTTTAAAGTTTTGCCTATGTTGCCTATGTCTTGCTCTTTTATTTAACACCTTGCTTGTAAAAAAGCGTGCAAAAATGACTGAGATAGAACCCGTATTTTTGTTGATATCTACACTAGAAGACCCAAATTACGTATCGTCGGGTGTATTAAATAGTGACGGATGTTGAATTTTTATCATTTTACGAAATTAAGGGAAATGGTACTAAATACCAAATATTCAAACATGCAAAGTGCCGAACCTTGCCAGTACTTCATTAATTAGTAATCTTAATTAGAAATTTTGCAATTTTGACGTATGTTGCATAACAGCCTTTGGTGTATTAAAAAGTGTATACTTGATTTCCCACCAAGGCTATTTAAATACTTTTATTAGTAAATATTCTAATCTTAAATTTATAACTGATACAAGCAAAATATACAATTTGTAAATATCGATATTAGTAGAAGTTAATATTACATGTACAGTTCAAAGCGGTGAATCACGGCAATTCACTCGACATCCGTCATTATGTAATAAACCAAATTGAACAGATTCACGATGACGGACGTTGGTTTGACGGATGTTCAGAAAACGCCGAATGTTGTTTTCCATTATGACGGATGCTGAATAACGCTTTAGTATAGGGAAAATTCAACATCCGTCACTATGTCATGAACATAATCGCCGATTTGCGTATTTTTGGTGTGACGGATGTGATGGTTAACTTTTCCAAAGTATTACATCCAGTTTATCAAGTAAGAATTCATGATTAGCTAAAATAAATTCCCAGTTGTTAATTTCGTTTCTTAATCGGATTTGATTGTATGAATCGTATGTGGGGATGTGTACGGACCCTCTAGAGTTTGCGATTTTTCAAATGCGATTTTCTCAGAAACAAAAATTCGTATTTTGTTTAACATGCGTCTATGGCAAGTATAAAGCACAATAGAACAGATAAACCTGGTTTTTCGTCGATAAACCTGGTTTTTCGCCAATAAACTTGGATTTTCACTGATAAACCTGGTTTTTTCAAACGAAAGACCAGGTTTTTCGAATTCGATTGTCATAGTTTTTTCGAAAAACCAGGTTTCTCGGTCGAAAAACCTGTTTTTTTCAAAAACTGTGACAACTGAATTCGAAAAACCTCGTTTTTCGATTGAAAAACCAGGTTTATCAGTGAAAAACCAAGTTTATCGGCGAAAAACCAGCTCTTAGTAGGCCTACTCCCCGTGAGGTAAGCCGTAAATCCGGTATTTGCCACATATTATCCTCATAACTCTTCAAACTCCCATATAAAGTTCTCGCCATCCTGTAGATGTAGTTTACAGCATATCCTGTAGCTTAGGCCTATAGAGTTCTAATTTTCTAAATATTAAAACGTCAATATTTCATCCCGCAATTTTCCGTATATTTTAATGTTTTTTTCTTCTCAAAATTCCGTGGGGTAACCCGTAGTATCCATACCCCCCCACAAGATCCCGTATTCGTATTTTTTTATTCCTCGTAGTTTGCAGCATATCCTATAGCTTAGGCCTATATAGTTCCTATTTTCTAAATATTAAAACGTCAATATTTCATACCGTAATTTTCCGTGTAAATTATTTTGTTTTCTTCTCAAATCTCTGTGGGGTAATTAACCCTTTGTATCCATACATACGCCATTTGGCCAAATCAAAGCGAAATAACATGACGTGTTCTTGGCCCGTTCTTTCTTCCTTTCCCCACACTGTTTGCACGATAACTTGCCTGGTTTTTGTTTTGCGTATACCGCGTAATCATCGTTGCCACGCGTAACCACCGTCGCAACGAACCACGCATACGCGCCGCTTAGTAACGCTTACAAACAACTGGTAATTTAATCATAGCACCGAGCACATTTTCGTTAATTTTTAACAGAGGCCCTTTCTGAACGGATTTCGCCCCAAATATATGGGTAGAAGAACAACCGCCGGGTAACATCAAGATGTGTGTGTGGAATTTGCGCCAGGGATCGATACTGGCGGAGCCTTTTGCGGACATACCTACCAACATCCGATACACCATTTCGCAAATTATAGTAAGACGATGAGCGGGGAGGCCCCGCTTCTGGCGGCCTCCGCCTTTGAGTGACCGGGGGGCGATCACTAAAACTTAAGCGATCACTGAAGAAGTGAACACTCTGCAATACCAACACACCGCAACCAACCCCGTCAACCCTGACTTGGAACTGTAGTTTTGAGAACATTCCATATACAATCTTGGTTATTACGGGGAGAAAACTATAAAAGGGGCAAATGTGTTTTAAAGTATCCAATCATGATCAGTACCTTTCAAGGATTTAATAATGTATAGTTTGCCCTCCCTAGTTTATGAGATACAAAGAGTTAAAGTCAAACGCTTCAAGTCCACCGAGGTAAAATGCAAGATTCCATCTGTTTGTTCTAAAAATGGCGCAAAATCGAAGCCAAATATAAAGGTTCGCGTTGTCATGCCGTTTTTTGGATAATAATTAGAGGCAATAAGCGCATGTCCAGCAGGTCTATGGAGCCACCCGTCATATCTCTAAAAGTCCCACCTTTGAAAGGTGAAACACAGAATCTATATACCTTTTCTTTCTTTAGGTCTGACCCAATACGATTTAAAACCAGTTTCAAACAAACTCGGACTCGTTTCGATCAATAATGGACCTTGACTTTCTTGAGCCTATTGTACTAAAACAATAGGTAGTAAATATGGCAAACTATACCTTTTTTAGAAACTTATGATCATCCGAACAGACTGGTATACATTTTAAAAAACAATTTAAAAAATTAACCACTTTTAGTGTTTACCCCTGGTACAAATTTGCCCCTATAAAACCCCCAATAACACATTTTAAAAATGACACCCATGATTTTGTCAGATTCCTGCAGAAATTCTGTATTGGAAAAACATTGGTGTCAAATTGTAATATGAAAAAACTAAATCAAACATCCATTACATTTTCCCATCTACTATGACTTAAGGAATTCACCGAGTCGCAAATTTTTATTTTTAACACTTTTAATAACTCACATTCCCTTACATATCAAATCCTATAGCCCGGTGTTAACCGATTTCTTCTAAGGACGTCAACTGAGAATATTTAATCCCGTATTATTTTCCGTATAGTGTATTTTTCTCGTATTTTTTTTTAAATAATCCAAAACGTCGTGTACCTTTTCCCCCCTTAAAAGTACTCCCGCTGGCGGGCTTCCCGCTCTTTGAGTGAACGGGAGGAACCCTGAATCTGACGCGATGCACTGAAGAAGTGAAACCTATTGAAGACACCACAACCAAACCGTCCCATGAACTTAAAATCCACCGGTCGCAAATCTTTGTATTTTTACCACTTTTATATCTCAAATTCCCGTACCTATAAATCATTTAGTTACCGATTTCTAAGGAGTTGGCCCAGTGCAATGGTTTTGGGGTGTATAAGAATTATAATCTGGCTGTTATTGGATATTAAAGTGTATCGGTGCGCATGCTACAGAGCGCATAGCCTCTGTAGCCATGGCGCGTGGCAAGGGTATTATGTTGATCATGGAGGTAAGAGAGAAGGAAAAGCTCTTCCCTAATTGCATTACGCACGCCGATTATCCCAATTATATCACTTGCAACTCATTGATAAAGTCATAGACCACCAAAGGGCCGTTCGCGGCCGGAGTACTCTTTGCAATTCATGTTCCATGATCATCACCGACAGAAGCGGGGCACTCTCAGTTGAACAAGATATGACCTTCGCGCGCAGAAGGTATATCCCCGATGCACATTGGTTTTGTTTACTGTGGAGCGAAAACAAAGAGATGAGTCGATTGCCGGAAGCCGAAATCTGAGTATTTCAGTCCAAAGAAATCAGAGATAGCATGTTCCTAATATGAGTACAGTGATTTTAGTTTTTTTGCAAAACATTGGATGTTTTGTAAAACGCCGTATTTTCTTAAAGTATGATTTTGGAGACGAAATCTAACTTGAATTGGAAGAAAAATGCCTTATCTAAACAGTGACACCAACCTTGACAGTGCCCGGAATTGCCCGTTTTCTCCCTCATTTGTTGAGTCCGAGACCAAAGTTGGTTCATCATTACCACAGAATTGTAATTTAGTTGCAGAGAATGGTAAATTGTGCAGTTTGTTATAAAAAAAGCATCAAATTGGCAGAGATTAAATTTGGAAAACAATTGGATATGGAACCACCCTGCACAGGTCAGGTGCAATGTCACGCTAGAGGTCACCACAAAAGGTCAATTGTAGGTCAATCCATTAAAACAATAGAAATAAGTTGCATAACTCTACACATCATAAACCTTCTCATGGATCTCCTTGTGACATACTTTTCGAATCTTAAAACAAGACCGGCCTTCTCATTTAAAGGGACACAGATTTTTATGAGGATACAAGTTTCTCATAAATTTTTTGCCGCTTTGGTTTCAGATTACAACCCGGGACATTTCGTTCGTCAGGTTATGAAACAAGAAAAGAAAAACAACAAAACTAACACTAGTTTTGAACTCCCCTGCTGTCCTGATCGCCCCCCCATAAACAAGCACCCTCGGATATCTGTCATCACCACAGAAATATCAAAAAGCTATTATTACATAAGATGCTTTTACGGCCTTATTGTCCCTCCAGGTTGATTTAATATATTGGTAAAATTTATTTAAAAAAAAAATGGGAGGGGGCATATTTTGCTTGACATGTTCTCTACTCTCTTTAAGCTTCATACATTATCATAACCATGACATTTCATGACAGAGTAACATGACAATAGCTCCACTGGGGAACATTTCGTGATGGTTTGAAAATGCTACAAGGTCAGATCACATTTTAATCACGCAAAGCCACAAAATGAACAATCGCTTTATATAGCTCCATGATAACTGAATTATTCATCTGTATATTCCTAAAAACATGAAACACTATGAAAAGATTTTGATTAGGCCTATTTGCAATAACCACGTACTACGAGATCAATGTTAATGCGATGCATTTGCATCAACACTGCATCGATGTACATTACAAATGCTGTGGTAAATATGGCGATGGTAGCGGTCCATTTTAACATGGAAACTGGGAAAGAAAACTTGACAAGTTTCCGTGTGTGACGTGTGTCCCAACACACATCACAAAACCCAAAACAAAGCAAAAAACGCGGGCCCCCACCAACAACAATACTATAAGCGCCGAAGGCCAAACACCAACCCGAAGCCACCGGCGTCCCCGTCCGCGGATCCCCAGCCGATCTCCCGCCCCCCCCTGCGTAGCCCGGGGCGAGTCATGGCTGAGGAGGAAACACCCCAACGGCACGGATCGAACGTTCAACAACACCACACAAATCTTGGTCGTGGGCTCCGTAATAACGATGTGAGCTGTCGTAATCCAGAGCTTTTTCCGTGAAGGAAACTCAAGCAAAAAACCTATTTGTCTGGGCTTATAGACAACTCTGGTGCCTATATTTCTGCAATAGCACCTTAGAAACGGTATATTTTCATCAAAAACAAACAATCAAAATCAAAAAACCAATTCATCACAATTCAAATTTCAATCAAAATTTCAACTGTTGCAATCAACCCGTTGTTGCCATAGCTGGAACTCCGCCATTTTGAAACATCCGCGCCATTTTACTATTAAGCCGTGGTTAGTCCACTGACCTCCCCCATCTCTTGATATGAGTAGACCTACAAGCTTCAGCCTCATAATTCAATCTACCAGGGCAACAATGGCTGAACACTTCGAAGGATCACTTAAAAATGTGATTACAGTCTTCTCCAACCAATGAATTCTTGACGTCTGCTTGAGAACAAATAGCTGCTCACTTGAGAATTGTCAAAGTCTGTCGAAATCAACAGCTCTAACATCATCGACCTATCAACCAAACTTGATTCAATCTACAACACAAGACGTCCAGAAACAGCAGTAATAATCGAAAACGCAGGATCATAAGGATTAAGAATCACCCGGGATATACACAACTTAGAACAGTAACCTCGCAGAATGGCATTGGTGATGTTGAGGAAGAGGAACAGCTTCGCATCCTTGTGAAATTCCACAATCGTAGAGGTGAGAACACTACAGTATTCAACTTAGATTTTTGTCTCCATATACTTTTAAGAACGAAAACGGCCGCTACAAAAAATGTCAAGTTTTTAAAAGCCGACAGATACTATTTAAAACTGAATCAATTGTAATCCTCTAGGAACCATGCTATCTCACTTCTAATAATGACCACAAATGATCCGAAAATGATCTTGTTTGAACCTTGCAGATGATTGACGGTGACGTGGTTCCATTCTAAAAATAATCAATACTCAGTATTATTTGTAAACATTTATGCCAAGTGTTTCAGCTTTTATAAAGAATGCACACTTCTTACAATATATGTCGCGATCTACTCTTTAACTAGTACATCGATGCAATGTTTATGCACATGCTAATCACATCATATCGATCTCGTGTTGTATGTTCCAATACAATAGTTTTTACGACCTGTTTTACGATGATCATCGGTCAAAGGGATTTGGGAAGAGCTTTCTCCTTCTCTCCTACCGCCCATCCATGGTTTGGATAGAGATGCTTTTGGCAGGGAAGTTTCTGGGAGTTTTGATTTTTGCAACAGGTAATTTAACAGAACATGATTGATGTGAACTTCAAATATTTTTTCTTAATTTAATCAGATTTTACAGATCTTTGAACAAAGGTTTAAGAGATGATGTTTTAATGTCACTGGGACCGAGACTGCCATAGTAATGTCTGTAGCAGTTTTCACAAATTACCGTTTGGAATCCCCAATGCCCAATCGAGCAGATCGTGTCCTACCGCTCCCTGTACAGAACCACATGGTATAGTCTCACATCTTGATCGATTACGCTGTGACAACAGAGATACAGAATGCTTGCTGCTTTGTTGCCGTATTTGTAGTTATAAACGGTACCGAGATAATAGTTTGGTGTCACGTGTCAGGACCAGGTCACGTGTCCAGGTATCAGATATCATTTTGCTCTTCGGGGGCGACCGAGATATATATAAATCCGACGATTTTAAATCAAATCTGTACATGACCCGCTGGCCCAAAGTGCTATATTTTTTCCAAAGACACCGTTTATTATTTCTAAACATTACAAAATTTACCTTTTCCTTCCCTACTGATTCAAAAACCGACGTACGATATGACGATAATCGGTTGTTTTTTTTTTTTCCAATGTATGGGGATACGTACGTCATTTTTTACCTGAACGGTTCCCCCGAATCACAATAATAACCACGCATGCCGTGACGTCATCAAATTTTATTTTTTCCAAAATTTGGCTGTTATTTCCTATAATAAATTTCCTTTTTAAGATTAACATTGTATATTGTTCTTTAATATTATATGCAATTGGCCCCGCATGAATGTGCAAATATGGGTCCATAAGTAATACAACTGAAACATATCAGCCCGGGCCGGCTAAATACCCTTCCGTGGACTGAATGAGCATAAGGATCCCCTTGTTAGTGTTAGCATGCTTCAGCCACTTGCGCGCTGCGGGGGTTATGCGGTCAGGCATCATTTTTACCATCTCAGGCTCTGATTGATATTTTGCAGATTTTATGGAGCTGTTCCGCCTTTCGCTTCACTTTTTTAGACTCTTTGCGACTTGTCTTTGTTTTTAGCGGCCATCGATTTTCCATCCGCCACTTTTTTTGGATGTTTTACTTTTTTGGATGGAGGAGCCGGTCACCTTCGTTGGTGGTTGGGACCGGTTTTTGTTCTTGTGAAGGCCTGGTTCTTCCCTTTTTGGAGCTAGTTCCGCTGGAGGTTGGCTGAATCTTCTGATTTGTCAATTCATTTTATTATTAAAAAAAGATCTGAGCGCTTAATTTTGTTCTCTGGGCAAACCATCAATTCCAGATTTTTCCTTGACCAAAGCTCTTGCAGAATGATTTTTTCCTTGACCAAAGCTCTTCTTCAGAAGGATTTTTTCCTTTACCAAAACTCCTACAACCACAACAAAAAAAATATCTCACGTATAATCTTCTTGTCTATTAAAACTTCTTCAAGAGGCTCATGAGCGATGCAATATTTGTGGTCTTTCTTCAGACGATTGCAGGTTAGTACGAACGTTCAACTGGAGCAAAAATGGGACCACATTTTTGTACAATCTGATAAAGATGCTCATTTAGACTTTCTTCCGGTTCCTCCGGATTGTCGAAGAGTAAAGTTCCAGGTAAACAACCTTACCGCGTTTGAATAAGCCGAGACTATTGCTTTTTGAGTGTTTTTTGTCGCTAAAGCCTCCGATTCGACTTTTCTAGCGAGCGTACAATTTTGCGATTTTATTTTTGCTCTAGCTTTTCGCTTTTCACGGACGTTTATTCCGAGAAAATCTCTTGCTCTGACCTCGCAACGACAATCTTAATCAGCTTTTCCCTCAGGATTTCGAGCTTGTAATTGTAAAATTCATTTCGTTGGAGATTTTGCTCCACAAACTCTGGTGTCAGCACCTTCTGAGCTTCTTCTTCGATAATTTTATCGATGTCCGTCATCTTTTATTTACTACAAAATTTGTGACCTCGAGGGGGATACAAAAAGAGTATCAATTTCGAATACGGCTTGTTTTCCAAATATTTGTTCAGTTTCTGTCTTTCAGAGAATGGAACCACATTATTTTCTTTCATAATAACTTCAAAATCATCTCCATCTTTGCACCAAAAAGTAGCCAACCATTTGATCTGTCTCCTGATGGTTTTTGGAACAGCGACGTAAGCCTGAGACAAAATCCACAGAGAACAATTATCGTGACGTCCGGAACATGCTAGCTTTATCAGAGCGCTTCTTTTTTGTCGATTCCTTCTTCGGCGATGCTGTCATCGATCAAAAACAGAACCTGTCCATCAGTCATTTTACCTATGACCTCGTAAAACACCTTGATTGTTGTTTGAAACTGATCATTAGATTTCGGAAACCATTCTTCGGGATCAACCATAAAAATCTGATCCGGATTATTGATCACCCACGCTCGGTTTAGGTAAGCTTTGTTGCTGCTCCAATTTGGAGAGATTATCACGATGTACTCGAAAAAATATATGTATTCTTTTTCAAGGAGATCCAGAACAAACTCTGTTTTTCCCGACATCGTTTCGCCTGAAATTATAGAAGTACCCCAACCCCCCCGCCTGTGAACACTTGGATTACCCCATTTTTTTATTTAATAAGCGGTTTTCTGCAAGCGTCCATCTACTATGTGTAGCATCGCATCTTGAATGTAAAACACGTACGCATTGAGGTCGCCGGCGGTTTCAGCATTTCTCTCTATCTCGATTTGAACGTTTTGACTGGTTCCTTCTAGTTTTCGTCCAGATCCGTGAAGACTGTCGTCGTCGGTCGTTCTCATGTCCAGCCAAAGTCCGTATTTGTGGTCAGATAGTCTTTTAGCTTAACGTCCGACAGTTCTCCTTCTTTAAACACACCTGGATTTTTCATGTGCTTTCCGTCAGCAAAGTGCTTTCGAATTTCTTCGAAATGCTGATGAGGTTTTATACCACTGGCATGTATCTGATTCGGATTTCCGTCCAAGGTGACCGAGACCTTCTTAATTTTTGGATTGTAGAACTTTTCAGAGTCCCTAGCGTACGAGGCTCCACCACCATTAGCGGCTGGATCAACGAACAAAACCAAGATACCCTTCATGGATTTTGCCTGCGGTGCCAAAACGATGTTCCAAACGGTACCAGACTTGTTGAGACTTTCTTTGCTGTGTCTAACGACTCGATCGTACAGAACCACGCTTTCTCTGTTGACCCGGTTTCTGATCATAGTAGCCAACTCTGAAGAAGTTATGACTTCGAATTCTAGATTGATATCCGTCACCTCGTACTCGGCATTCGTGTCGGTGCTAACCACTACACTTCCATGACCGTTGAAGGTAAGTTCGTAGGATAATCTTTGAGCTCGTACTGGAAAAAAGGATTATGCGAGCTCAGCATTTCAAAGTCCAGGGGAATGCTAAACATGTTATCGTAAGCGGTTCCGATAGCAACGTCTGTCATGTCGTTTCCCTTGTCCCCGGCGTCTATCCTGATTTTTCTGACCGCCTCGGTCATGATACCCTGAAGGGCAGCATTTTCTCTCTCGCCGTTCGTTTTCCATAGATCTTGATAGCACAAAAACACATCAGCGTCATTCAAGGTAAACTTCGAGTTTGCTCACGATAGCTCTTCCAAGGTTGTTCACGATAGTCCGATTGACGTCCGCATTTCCTCCGGCAGACTTTAGATCTACCTTGAACGCAAGTCTGCTGCTTCCTGGAAGGATTACATCATTTCTTCCAAGATCCGGAAATTTGACGGTAAGAATTTCACCCGGTTTGATCGTGCTGGGATTGTGCGTGTTGCGAATCGTGCGACGTACTCCCTTAATTCCTCGTGGTTTTCGCTAATTGACGGTATGGATCCAATTTATTTCCGTATGATGTTGCCATTTTATTATTAGGGAAAAATAAAAGCACGATGGCAGATTATAATCCAGATTTTTTGGAGATGGAGAGGGTTGAAGATGACACGTTTGAGGCTACGATCGATGATACATTTGGAGTAGTTGGTGATCAACAAGCTGAAACAGATTTTGGTGGTGGATCGATACAAACTGAGCAGCCTGACCGTAGACGCCGAGGAAGCGTTGAATGGGAGGCTGGTGATATATCAACGGAGGAAATAGATAGCGTCGAAGAATTAATCAAACGACTAGAAAAACGAAATCGAAGGACAAGGAAAGAAGTTCAAAATAGAGGGAGGTGTAACTTTTAAATCTGGCACAAAATGGTCGATGACAGACGATGGAATTTTTGTTGAATATAGCGGGAGAAAAAACAAACTAACGGTAGTAGGAAACCCGCGAAAATCTTTAGCTCTTAGTACTATTCAACAAAATTACAGCAAAGGAGCTACCGCGTTTTTAGGAGATGTTTTAGGCGTTGCCGACTTTAAAAGCACAACTAAAAAAAAACGCAAAACTCCGCCAAGCAAGCTAGCGTGAGCGTTAGCAGAGCCATCAATACTCCGCAAGCGCGTAGAGAACTGGATTTACCGTTTAGAACAAACCCGTTCGATGACAATATTCAACAAGCGCTGAATGCATCGGATGAGTTAGCCAACCAACTAACGAGCGATCCGATCGCCAACCACGAAGAAATTCGCAATTTTTTGAATGAGCGAGGACAACTCAAAAGGCTGTCCGATGTTTACGGGCATCTTGTACAAAGATGTAACGAAAAAGCCTCTGAACTCGCGGGCTTAAAATCCAAGGGCGAGGGTTCCGTTAGCATCGTTAACCCCACGTACGAGGGACTCGAAGATGGAGAACCTCTTTTACCCGCGACTGAAGAAGATGCGGGAGGCTAAGGTCCGAAATGCTCTTCAGCGTTTTCGTCAAACGATCGAAAATTTTATCGATAGTGATGGAAGCTTACGCGATCGAGTCGGCGAATTGTTCAGACGCGAGGGTGTTACCATAGCATCGTAGCGTCGAAAGTTGCGGCTCCTAAGAATACAGTCGCAGCAGTTACTCCAGCTCCAAAACCGACTTCACCGAAGCCACAGCCTGGTCCAAGTCCTGAGCCTGGTCCACCAGAACCAAAAACTTGGTCTGAGTGGTTCAAAGTGCAGCTACAAAAAATTGCGAACCTTTTGATCAAGCTCGGAGACAAAGTTTTGATCGCACTCCCGGGGATTATCGGAGCGGTAGTCAATTTTGTTTTGAAAGCAGCCGCGAGCGTCGCAGGATTTTTGGCCGAGCACCTTTGGATGTTTGCATTAGCGGTGGGTGGACTAATTTATGTTTCTGTGAAAGAATTTATCAGAAATAAAAAAAAAATGGGTGGAACGAGCGTAGCGCAGCGAAGCGAAGTCGACGCGATTTACTACGAACTCAGAGACGATGAAATTTTTCGACAAATTTCCGAAAGCTCATCGAAGGATTTTCACATGTGGAATTCCACGAGCCTTCGAAATTTATTCGTAGCTTGTAGCGGATACAACGCGGGAAACGTTTAGACATGCGGGACAGCAAGGAGTCAATATTCTTTTGGATTATAAAAATTGGTATGAATAATTTTAATGATGCGAACTCCACCCTGGACAGAAAAAATAAAAAATAAAAAAAAAATAAAAAAAAAAAAAACAAAAACAAAAAATAAACAAAAACAATGGCACTTGGACGGAGCAACGTCTTGCTGGATCAAGGCGTCAGCGGGGGCTGGGATTTTATTCGCAGCGACGAAAGCGACGACCTACTGGAAAGTGCATTCACCTGAGCGTAACGGGTCACCGATTCTTACCTGTGCGCAAGCGCCCTAAATCGGCTGTAAGGGACCTTTGCAAAATTAATGGAGGCCGCGATTTCATGTTACGATACGTTATTTTGGCCACATTTTCTGATCAATAATCGATATAATTCGTAATTTACAACAATATTTTTAATATGCCGTCACCCTTGTTTCGGCAATGCTGCATTTGCCAGACGAAAAGTAGCAATGATTTTCGCAAGAGGACATCGGATGAAGAGGATTTCGAGGTGATGTTTGGTGCCAGCGCGCGAGGATCGAAGCGGTAGTCTGTGTAGGTACCGTGTCGCAATGGGGTACTCACAGTTCAGAAAGAATCGAGATCTTGGCGGCGACGATGCTCTTGTGATCATTATTTGAGGACAGTAAAGTAAAGTGTGCGCCGGCGCATAAGATTAAGGGACGTGGTGTTCGTAAATTGCCAACATGCTCAAAATTATGACACAAGTCTCCAACAACAAGTCTTTGTTCATGATGGAGTCTACAGCAATTGACACATCAGTTTAACACTCTCGTTTCGTGATTAAGCTTAGGACAAGAAATTGATGTAGAAACCTCCCGCTGGTTGATCATATGTACTTCACAAGCCTCTAAGTGTCAGGAAAGAATAGAACTAGAGACATATAGTGATTTTGTAACAACAGAGTTAGTGCTCGTAGGTCTCGCCAGGAGCCATTTTATTTCTTTGGAGGGATTTGTACTGAGTTTGTCGTCAGGAAATCATCAAATATATGGATCCTGATGACAGTGCGGCATTTAGTGTTGCGTGGATGTTATCCACTCTAGAATCTGGAAGAGACTTAAATCAGGAAAGATACAGGATAGATTTTTCTGGTTTAGTAACTAACATCAAACACATCACAAAAAGCTGCCATCAAAAAAAATCAAAACAACAAAGCAACAACGTCAAAACAACAACGTGCTTCCCATGGTCCTCTAACACGCAGCGCAAAAAATACACTTTCCACGCCTCCATCGCCAACGCGGCGGATCACTTGGACTCTGACTGATTGGTGCCATCGTAGTACCCCATGGTGGAGGTTTCCGGTGGTAAAGGTCTGCTTTATGGAAGTGCCGACAACTCCATTGCCCAGCAGTCAAGCTTCAATGAAGACGCAAAATAAAAGAGTCTAAACGTAGAAAATTTTGTACCGAGTATCGCTGGCCATAAAAGGCTCCAAAACCAGAGAAATTCAACAGACAGACTCCCAGCCAACTTTAAACGATATACGTAGGAATAATCACGAATATCCATTGCAGCTAAAGGGCGGATAAGGTGATTGGCCAGTTTCGGAAGAAACGGTAATGGGATTAAAATCTGTTATGACTATGACAATGTGGCGCATGTTAAAGCGTGTATTTAAAGCAGAATTGGACAAGACCTATTGGAAGTGAAACTAGGCTTCGCAGTGAGTTGCAGACAATGGAGTATACATATGAATGTGACAGTTACATCTCTTACTGGCGACATCAATTGAATTTGTCAGGGTGAAAGACGTGAAAGAAGGTTATACAGCCATGGTCACAGAGCTTTTCAAATGTGATCAGATGACAGCAGTTAGACAATCTACCACCCGAAACTCTGTGGCTCCACGTTTCTGGAGATAAGGTGGCAAAAGCAACCCAACTGATTTACGGTGATGAAGATAAGGAACGGCACTCAATAAAACACGCCAAGTTACTTGGATTTTTGGAGGGAAAAGATACACAGGACAACATCCAAAAGTATTTTGTACTAGTACTTGAAGATCTTCAAAAAGTAGCGAACATATTGGAACAGTAAACCTTCAGCGACCAGCTACATGACTCAGCCAGCAAGTAAACAAACGCCATGTGGCAGAACAAGCATCAGACAAGAGTAGTTTTTACCTCATTCCTCTGTTTTTTTAACAAAATTGCTTATTTCAGATTGTATGTCATTTGATATTTTTTTTGTCATGGTGTCATTATTCAGTTTTTTTTTAATGTGCATTTTGTGATCAGACCATTAGCTTGCATTTAAATATTAACGTAATGCTTGTTGCCTTACTTTTGTCACAATTCCTTTTCTTGTCGAAACACTGCGTCGCATTGTGAACTCATGACAACACGCGATGGAAATAGAGCATGAGTAAACACGCAGCAACTCTATGCAGCAATACATGTATGTACATGTAGATGTCTATATAATTGTGACATTGACTATAGCAAATATGTGAATCACACGTACAGTGTATCTTATTAAAAGAAATAAACAATTTAATGCTTTTTATTTATTCCGAGACAAATTTTATTGTACGAACATCTCACTCCTATGAACTAATGCAAGCTGCAAAATTATTAACATAAAATGATCTCAAGATAGAATATTCTTGTTTTTTTTTCTCAGAAAGTGGGAAAATATCTAAGTATAAAAATTTTGGGGGAGAGAAATCTAATGTAAGTAACAACACATTAAACGCAAATAAATTGTGGCCAGCGTGGAACACTTGATACGCACGTACATGGACACATTTAGCAACACAGGTAATTTATGGGTGTATTTACCAGCTCTTAATGAGAAGAAAGCTGTTGTCTGTGTCCTTACGCTGAGCCGTATGTAATACGCACAGGCATGTAATATGCTGACCATGATTCTGCGGCAACTGTAATTTAATGGCCTTATATTGTGGCGTATTATACCTACAATATTGCTACAAATACAAATTAATGTGAGATTGGTGTTAGTGAATTTGAAATTGATTTGCAATTCATTGATATTGTAGGCAGATGTTTGTACATACCCTATAATGGACAGAATTGACAATAAATTAAGCCCAAAAGTGATAATTAAAATTTCTCCGGACGGAGTACGCACGCACACGTTTAATATGTCATAGCGCAGCAGGGCTAACCAATTACACATTCCAAAATTAGGGCCATGTTCCCTAATTATATAAAGCTTTGGCTCACGCAGTCCATGCGCAACTTTATTTCTGTTGAACAATTACTACCTGTAATCATACTCTTTTTCCCCTCCTCAAAAGTTGGGTATTTGCCCTGCCCTACAGTACACTGTTAATCTGCATTTTTTTTTCATTAGTATTGCCCAGCCAGGATACTTGCTTTGTCAGATTGGCCAAGTCTAACAAGGTTTTTTTTTTTTTATTAACCCGTAATTATTTTTTTCATTTTCAGGATCCACGTTTCCAGCCTCTTGTCCAGCTTTGAGACACCAACACTGCTGTTAGTAATGTCTGCAAGTACTGGCCACAAATGCAAAAGTTGCAGCCGCCCAAGAACCCAGCACTCCGCTTCCGGTACATTTCAGCATCAGCAGAACCCAGCACCAGCTGTAGTGAACTTGGTACTGGTAAGTGGTTCACACCGACTATAATGTTATGTGCCGAGCGGATTAAGATGCTGTCGTGTACGTAGAGCATATCCGTGTATGAAACACCAAGTATTTTGGTCAAAACGTTCTCTATTCCAAGTACAAATTATGTCATCTAAACCTCTCAAATAATGTTGTTGTTTAATGTGATCTAAAGGGGCATTTTGTGATCCAAGCCTCGTCCCCCCCGACGTACCTCAGAAAAGTTGAGATTTTTAATATCATCTGAACCGCTAGCCTTAGTACTTCATATGCGTACGGTACTAATCTTACGTGCAAATTCTGTCATAATGTTAAGAATTTTGCAATTAAATGTGATTTTCCTGTCCGTAAACGGATAGAAGATTACAGCACAGTGGCCTATTGTACCGTGGAAATTTAAACAAGCAATTGCTCATGGCACAAATCGAAGATCGGGATCAACTAAATTTTTGGAAAACCTTTTTCTCGAGGAGATCTATAGTCGTCCGTAATAGTGTTTGAACTAAGCGGCGCAGTACCGGTGTGTGTGACATACAACGGGCTATCGCGTACCTTTTAATCACGGTAATTTCAAACATAATGAATTTGGGTGGGCTAAAATTTCACAATATTCCACTAATAAAATTTATGTCCCTTCTGTGGCAATAAAGCAAGTGTAATTAAATGCGATATATTTGTCATGTGTAAAACGCGTACCATAGTGGTGCATGTAAAGATCTGATTCTGGTAAAGGAAATTCACATGATCCCTGCCCTTAATTTCAATAGGAACGCCTAGAATACGTGAGCTTTGCAATAAAACCTTTTTCCTATTACTATGCATGCAGTTTGAATTTTATAGTGGATTTCCCATTTTCAGATTCAGAAATTTAGATATTAATATAAATTACATGTAGTGCGTAAATTATCTTCCTCGAGTCAGTGATGTCAGCTTGGGGTATAATTCAATAGTCGCAGCATTGAATTGCGAGTGTTGCTCAAATCGCTCCTCATGTCCCACAAGTGGTTTATAAAGACAGTGCGGAAATTAATGTTGGAACGCGTTGACGTCACTGACTCGAGGAAGGAAATGAGTATAAGCTTTTTTTCCCCGACTGAACGCAGTCACGAATTTGTCACAATCTAAAAAAAAAAAAAAAAAATGTTACGAGAAAGTGCCCATATATACTAAAACAAAAATGTCTAAATTTGTATGGTGTACTTTCATAATATTTTTGTTTCTTTTCTTAAATTCTTATTACAGCACCTCCAAATGACAACCAACATACCAGACCGGTCGTGTAACAGCTGGAGGTGACTGGAATGGAATGGGCCAGATTGCTGGGGACTGAGTGGACCCACGTCAAGCACTTTTGTAACCACTGTTTGTATATTGTCAGACTTGCAGAAAGGAAAGCCTCATGTGCTCCACATTCTTCCTAAGTAACCAAAATGCTACTGGGGTGGGCATTCGCTCTTTGTTCCAGTGATAGGAATTTCTACGTACTTTTTTCAAGGTGCAGAACAAATGCCGCGTATTCAAACAATGTGCAGAAGTACAAAGCAGATGTCAAGAACTATGAGAACTGTGAGCATGACCTCTTATATAACGGGAGACTACGGTCATTGTACAGTCCGCACCACTCCTCTTCATATAAGTTTATGAATTGTGGCTACAATGCTGAACATCATTGAGAGACGCAGTCAAGTTTGGCGAAATATTGAGGACCATGCCAATATGATGTCGGTTTACTCCCTTATTGAGAGCCAGAAGCAATCCTTGAAAAATACCAGGAACTTGAAGATGAGCATATAACAATACAAGGAAAAGAAGAGAAGCGCAAGAGGCCATGTTGAATAATCCGTCGCGATAGAAGGGAATTCTTCGAGAAAAACCGTATGGATCCTACAGAATCAAAGTGACCTAGCCAGGGTGTCGAATCACGCGTAACTGCTAGGGAAAGAAGTAAGTGCACAAGTAAACAAAAGCAGAAAGCAGATGTACTGAAGAAGCAAGCTGCCACAGAAAAGCGGTTAAGTAACTAGAAAGGAATGGATAAAGTGAAAGGTCCCTTTAAGAGTCTTGATACATGACGTTCTTGCTTCGCTTCATCTCAAAACAGTGTTTGATATCATAGTTGGTCTATTGTTGGGCCAATTGTAAGAACTAACTGTAAAACAGAACATTAATAAATTCAAAGTGCCATCTTTCCGTCCAATGTTTCTCAAAACTTCAATGGTTACGCGGTATGTTACGAAGCAAACTCTACTCCGGGTGAAGCTGGTTACAATATGAACAAAGTTTAGGCAATGCTACAATTGACTCTGCAAATAAGGATGCTTTGGCAACACGAGGTAAAATTATTAGCGATGCGGTTGTGGTCATCTTTGGGAATTGGGTTTCCCAGTCAATTTCCAAGATTCAAAAATCTGAAGATGAATTCACCTTTTATCAGTCGATGTCCCTAATGCCAGGCAAGATGCTATACTCAATAGCCTGATGCAGAGCAGGACGTGGAAAGCATTCACCCATATGTGAATAAATTGAACGTATCTTTTGCAAAAAACCGTTTTTCAAACAAGCATGACAAGGACTTTTAATAATGAAGAGAGGGACCGGAGAAGACAACCGTGTTCAAAGCTAAACTCTCCATTCAACTACGTGTTGAAGTAAGCGTCCGTACGGACATAATGACAAAGATCGATTTTGTCTTATTAGTTTCTTTTATAAATTTATCACCTGCGGGGTATGGTAGGATCCTATACTTGTTACAAAAAATGCAAAAAAATCTGATTTTTTCGATTTCAATTACAAATCACTGAAGTGCCTTTCATGAATACAACCCGTCTACCTGTGGTGTTGTGGTTCCCGTAGGTTTCCCTGTGTGCATTCTTCTGTTTGAGACAACAGGAGTTTGATTAGTGTCCTCACCTATGACACATGTTTGGACCGTGTAACCTTTATTTGGATGTGAATACGAGAATTGACTTGTATCAAGGTAAAATGTTAAGATATCTACTTGCACTTTTTGTGTTAATATCCTTAGTGCTATCTTAGAAAATGTTGGCACCATGTAGGATCTATACTGATTGGCAAAAAAAAAAACCAAGTTTGTCTCAGAGAATGTGAAAATGCTAATTTTTTTAAATACCTTTTGACCCACTTTCTCCTAATAATTCATTTTTGAATTTTTTGTACAAAAAAAATTCGAGTAAAATCTAAACGATATGCAGTCAAACCAATTTTAAACCAAATGCGCGCGGCCTTCTCAGACAAGTTGTTTTTTTTTTCTTGGTCTTACAACAATTTTTCTGTTTGTCGGAGGGAGCCATGCAGTTAAAAATCACATGTACACAGTAATTTTACACTCATTTTTTCCCACAATTTAAATTTCCAAATTTAAGGCACTTTGGATAGCAAAATGAAAAGGTCAAAATTTTATTTATTGAAAATTGAAGGGTCAAATTTTTGTACCGCGTATTTTTACAGAATAAAGCTATAATGTACTTTTGTACATGCCTGTCCGGTGGGAAGATGGTAGTTGTACCGACATAAACAGAACCCAAATACAGATACATGCAGATGAGTCAGAGAGATGACCTTTTCAGGGTAACAAAAATGAGATGACAGTGAATATTTGGTCAATGTTGTCAGAGTAGTTTGTTATGTTTTGTTTCGTGTTTGTTTTTTTATTTACAAAAAAACAACAAAACAAACAACCGACCAATGTTTTAGCTACCATAACGGCGCTTGATCACGTGAATAAGCGTAGGCAGCAATTCTTTCACCCTATCATGTCTGTTGGCCAAAACATTGGTTTTCATTACAAATAAAATCCACTCGCACAATGTTGACACTTTATATAACCATTCACTGTTACCTCATTTTTCTTGACAATGCTTTGTCATGTAGCTTCATTGACCTTTATCACAATTCTATTACTTTATAGCCCATTATTCAAAAGCCCTCTTTGATTGGTTAGTTTACTGTCCATGATTCTACGATAATGGGTCGCGATTACGCCCCCCTAGTGCGTGATGCAAAGCGGACATTCTTTTGGCGCGTTCGCCATCACTATAGGCACACGCGCTAAACCTTCGGGGAGGAAAAAGGACGCTCGCTGGTAAGACGTAACAGCTTTTCATGTTTTAACAAAATTGATCATTTTGTATTTTGGAGTTTACTGAAATTCTATACAGTATACCAGGCGTGCCTGAAATTAAAAAAAAATAAAAATGAATGAGTTGTCTGTCATTTCTCGTTGGTCTTTCTTTCTTTTAATACGTACAGGAAAAAATGAAAGTACTTAATTTAAGTGACGTGGTGGTGGCAGGGGTGAATATGATGATTAAATTGTCCAAAAAAATATTGTCGGCCCCTCCTCTAAGTGTAGTCATATTTTTCATGACCTCAATACAAACTGGTAAACCCCTTGGCTCGGTTAATAATTAGGAAGTTCACATCTGAAATATTGCCCATCATAAAAAAGGACAAGCAGAAACTTTTTTGAATTAGTATCAGTGCGAACCATATTAAGATCCTGAAGGTTAAACGGGTGGTGCAAATTCGATTGTGGAGCGTTTTTGCAAGTGGAAAACTGCCTCGAGTTTGTTTATTTTAATCACAAAGCCAATAGTAATAAGTTAGCAACAACACTTGGTTTTGCCCCATCGATAGCAAGAAGGGGGCCAATTACAATAAATTTTGTTATAGTATCAAATAAAGTGGCTTACTGCACCCATTGGTTTATGTGCGATTGATGTTGTAAACTTGTGCACGGACGGAATAATAAATCACAATGAACCAATGGGTGTAGAAGTTGTGTTTTGCTAAATACCAATAACCTAGATGGGCAATGATGGGGGCATATTAAGGGTATGACCGTCTAGTGACTCTGATGAATGCAGCAGGACTTAACATTTATTCCGTAGAAGTCTCTGAATGCACCAGGGTCATAACCGGCCGTACCAGGCAAACGGGTTGGTGACCTGGGGTTGGTGTACATTTTGTGACCTCACTTTGCCTCAACGACTGAATGAGCAGACTTTATGGAATAAAAGTGCATTAGATGCTGTATTTTATTCGTAAAGGGGTACTGAATTTGGCAGTCGGGTCAGGCAAAGTGGGGTCACAAATAAAATGTACCAATCATGGCAACACGAGTGCGAATTCCTTTGCTGGTAGCTTTTATATCGATGAAACCAAAGATGCCCAGTGCACCAATTGGATTACACGCCCTTATTCTGTCAGACGGGTCGGATTTAGAAAATAAAATCTACATGCACCTGTTAGCCTTTTTTCCCAAATAAGTGCTGAAAATACAGAAAAATAACATGCAAGAGGCAAAATTTCACATGCCACAGAGTCAATATCGAACCCTGCCCAGGAGTGTCAGAGAAAGGTAAAAATGTACGATCCCAGAAGCAATAAAGGGGTAATCCAAGGGTACACTGATCCCGCTTTCGCGAAGATAATAAGCAGTCAAACGGCCAGGAAAAGCCTAGGGTAGTCGGAGAAATGAAACCTACTCGCTGCCCGTTGGTACGGGATCCATGCGATGATTCCATTTTTATGTGATACACGACAAAATAATCCATGACAAACGTAAACCAGTGGGTGCACAAAGTCAGTTTCCGTTCCACTGATACAATTATACAAGAAGCCAGATCAAAATTGCCCATCTTGTCATTTTGGCAATTTTAACATGTTCAATAAGAGGGTTTCTAATGTGTAATTCAAATGAAACAGGAGATGTTCATATACTATAGACCTACATTTTAACAAACTATGACGTTTGATTATTTAAAGCCTCAAGAAAAAAAATAAGGGATGGCATGAATGTCCACCAGGGCAAGGCGTGTCAATGCCTGCCGAATTTGTCGCGGACCCCTCCCCAAGTTGTCGTGTCGTTCCTTGCGTCCTTTCCAAGCCTTCACGCCATTGTCATTTTGGCATGAAAACGGATACTTCTTTCAAGTTTCCTTCTTATATATGAAAAGTATCATTGTATTTTCAACTCAAATGCCCTTAAAACAGTGGCTTCGATTTAATTATTTTGGAATGAATTTTTGAAAAAAAGCTTCAGGATTGTTTACATCTTTTCGAATGTGTGCTACCTGTGATTTTCATCGTACATGAAACAAATACATGCGCTCACCATTTCAATGTAAGTTTACGTACCCATTCTTGCACCAAATGCAGATTAAAATCGCCATGTAGTTTCAAAATGTTAGGTAGTTTTTGAATTCTTCATCAATATTTAAATTTATGATAGCTAAATAGTATAAAAGATGATTTTGGGGCTAACAATGACGGCTCTCCCAAATAGCCGTGTAAAAGTATGATTTCACGGTTGCGGTTTTTTTTCATTTCATCAATTACACATCGAAGCCGAATATTCACGGACAGGAAAATAGTATTACCAGAAAGAAGAAGGACACATTCAAATTTCCCAAAAATAAATACACTATTCACTGTTCGCGCTTTAATTAGGCTTAAGATATTAGTTAAAATGACGCTAATAGTAGAAAGTGTGGAATATAAGAAGTTTGGGAAAAAAAAAAAAAAAAAAACCCATAACTTCTCGATCGTTTGACCAATTTAATAATTTTTTTTTTGAATCGGCCAGCGTACATCGTCATGTACGTACAAGAGACGTATAGTCACATTTCTAACCTAATAAACAGGGAGGAAAGTTCATTTAAGCAAAAACGATAACATTGCCCATAGGGGTGACCAAAGAAGACACGCGGTTATAAGAGCCATCCATCGTGAAGCGAGGGTGAGGGCTTTGCTCCATGCCCACGAACAAGTGGAAGTGGACAAGAGCCTATGCAGGCGAACGCTCGTGGATGAGACCAAAATGTGTTCAGAAAAATTCGGTCGGCGAAACGACAAAAATGATCTGCTGGACTTTCAAGAACAGTTTGGTAGAATGGATGAATTTTCGAGGCTTTTTTGAGCAAAAAAAAAAAATCCTAATTAAAAATTAGGATTTTTTTTTTTTATTTCAACCACCAAACTTTCACAGCTAAATTAAACAAATCATCCAAATAACACGTAAAAAAAAAAAGTAAAATAAAGTTAAGTTCAACTTTTTTGCATTGTGCACTGCTTTTTCTCTTTTTCTACCAATATTTTCAGTTTCTTTTATGGACGGAGCTGGTTTTCCATCCACACTTTTATTATCGAAAATACAACGCAAAACAAAACCGAAGCAATTCCCCCAAGTGTTATCGCGAGTACTTTTCTTCGTGAGAGAGAAGAAAAAGGGGCGGTGAGGATCTTCGACTTCGACTTCGCTTCGCCGCGCTGAAACTGACGCTTTTGCTGCGGCATGTCGTTTCGTTGGCTTAGAGGATCATCAAAGTCATCATGATCTGGCGTTTGAGTAGTCGCAGCAGAAATGTTATTCTAGAGGGTTTATTGATTCGTTGAATCCCCAATTTAATGTCGGGAGTCGCCACTTGAACGACATGTTGTAACCATTCAAATTTCCCCCGAGAAGTTCCATGTTGCTAGGAAGCAGGTACAGCGTGTCCTATAACAAAATCTAGCTTGCTTTGAGCATACTGTAAAATTTTTCTGTCTGGTATCTAGAGATAGAACTTGGAATGTCCACGGCTGAATTAATCGCGTCTTTCACATTCGGCCAAAACTGTTTTTGGCGTCGAAGCTTTACCCGAACCAAGAATGGTTGATCTGGTTTGAGCTTGTGATCTCGGATAGCCAGACGTGAGTCCGAATGCTATCATTGTTCTCGGAATCCCAAGCCATGGTAACTTGCTTGATGATTCATCGTCCAAGAAAGATCCGATAGCTGCCATGTGATCACCCTCTCGTATGGATAAGTCCCGTAATCCTGGATCGTGATCGAAATTTGCGGAGATACTCAATTTTGTACCTGGTGTGAAATCGTTCACACCGAATCTTCCCGACCATGGGATGAAGTCGGATGAAGTAATTGTAAGTACCGAGCGAGATCTTGCTTCGTTCCCCCTTCTTTTGAATGGTAATTCCTCCGGCACTCAAAGTCTTTTTTACCTTTTTAATAGGAGGTCCTCTTTTAATCGCATATTAGTAAAAAACTTCCCATTCCGTGTTCGAATCACACTTTTGTCGAAAGTTCGCGCTGGGCGGCTAATTCCAAATTCCGCGCAAATTCTCTGGAATGCGTTCTTGTTGAGTCCGTTGTTCAAAGGATCAAGGCTCTCAGAGGCAAGGGTAAACTCATTGCGGAAAGAATTCTCCGCATCTGATAGTAAGTCCGTTGATGAAATGCGAAAGAGCTCTAATCAGCGTGATTCAGAGATCTTATCGGACCGGCAGCCAGAGGTTTTGATCTCAAACGAAACGAAACGAGATACCAATACTGAATGTGGGAAAATTCAGAGAAAAATATAAACATTGCAAAATATGAATATCTGCCGTAGACCTGCGCTGCGTGTGGCCCCAGAGGGGGTAAAGTTACTAATGGGGGTCAAAGGTTTGAATGCTCTAAATCTAATGTAATATAGCAAAATGATTCCTTAGGTAACCAGGAGATATAAAAAAGTCCAATTGGGTCACATGCGTGTGGAGCTTCCTTTCCAAAGATTTTGAGAAAATAGGCTAAAGGTCATTTGGTATATTCAAGAAAGGTCAACCTTTGCAATACCCAGATTTCTTTGCACAAAAAATATCAAAAATTTTATGGAAGGATACTGATTAAAAAAATATGCCCTTTTTATTTTGCAGAGGGTTGCGTTCCCTTAATAGGGAGGGGTATATACTGTCCCCATCCCCATAGGTCCTACAGGGAATTTTGTTGTACCCCCTCCCATTATAACAACAAGAAATTGCCGCGAAAGTGCTAAAGCATTTCATACTTGGAATCAGGATCATTAAAGATTATTTAATTATTTTTACAAAGAAAATCTGGACATCGCAAGGGTGACCTTTCTCTTGAAAGGGAAGGAAATCTAAATTAGTACTGCGCGAGAGAGTTATCAGTTCGTCAGAGCGAATGCATGCAATGAAAATAATCTCAAATATCGCCGGAATACGAAGCACGCTGTTTGAGAGTTCTCATCTATTATGACAAAACGAGGAAAAATCAAACAAAAAAATATCAACGGCGACCACACTGGACAACTGATTTGGAGTATTTAGAGTATCTCATCTGTGTAAAAATTTGATGAAATTTCATTGCGGGCAAAGTGATTTTTCATAAAAAAGCTAGTTTTTACACGTTTCTATGGAAATAGGAATAGGCATTCGAGGGCATTATAACATACAAATTATAACCTTTGTAGGAACTATATGGCCAAGATTCCCGAAATGATTTTCTGATTTTTTGAGGGGGGTGGGTGATTAGCTCTTGCCGTTCCCTATGATATCAGTGTCCAAATGGTGTCGCCATTGTTTAAAATTGCGCTAAAAATAAAGAGACAATTTGCAGGGGTTCAAACAAGCTGTGGAAGGGGTGGTCTATGGAGATTTTTGCATCAGAGGGTGCCGTTACTATGTTTGTTTTCATAGGCCTATGTATCGTTAATTTGGTCTGAACCTATAGAACCTAGCGAGGAAAATTGAAAGTTTGTCGGGTACTTCGGGTGCTCGCAAACACGGAAAGTGAAACACGCAATCGCTTACGGGCCGCATCCCTTTTCCAACAATGCATTTCGGTATTATTCAGTCTTGAGGAATTTCAAAACGATGGTTTCAATTTACGCTTTCAATTTTAGTAACAGGATATACGTACTTACCGGACCGCCGGACGCTCAGCCGATAAGGATGCTGTTGATAACTCCCTAGGGCAATGAAGATTTGCCAATGTTTTCCAAGATTCAACAATGGCGGCGCTGTGTGCAAGACGACACGTAGATGGTGTTGCCGGTCAGGATGATGGATTAGAGTTTCGACTCAAACAGATCTCCGAAATCAGAGAATTTTGGAAGCAAAGAGATCAACCGAGATAGAGCTAATGAGAAAAATACAAGGACACTGTGAAGTGCTCTACAATCTCGCTCAGGTTTCAGGATCCATTGCAGTCAGTACAGGAACTGGAGCTGTTGGAACTGGCAAGTGGAGTAGGAGCTGTCGTATCGATTCCTCTCGGAGGAAGCGCAATTGTCGGAGGATTGGTAAGTGCAGCCGCGTGGCTTCGGAAAAAAAAGCGACGGTGAATGATCGGAAAAAAAGTTGGAAAAACACGAGAGCATCAAAAGAACCGCGGAGTCTAGTCTGAATACGTGGAAAGATCTCGTGTTCCAACGCGTTCAGAAAAATTCGGTCGGCGAAACGACAAAAATGATCTGCTGGACTTTCAAGAACAGTTTGGTAGAATGGATGAATTTTCGAGGCTTTTTTGAGCAAAAAAAAAAAATCCTAATTAAAAATTAGGATTTTTTTTTTTTATTTCAACCACCAAACTTTCACAGCTAAATTAAACAAATCATCCAAATAACACGTAAAAAAAAAAAGTAAAATAAAGTTAAGTTCAACTTTTTTGCATTGTGCACTGCTTTTTCTCTTTTTCTACCAATATTTTCAGTTTCTTTTATGGACGGAGCTGGTTTTCCATCCACACTTTTATTATCGAAAATACAACGCAAAACAAAACCGAAGCAATTCCCCCAAGTGTTATCGCGAGTACTTTTCTTCGTGAGAGAGAAGAAAAAGGGGCGGTGAGGATCTTCGACTTCGACTTCGCTTCGCCGCGCTGAAACTGACGCTTTTGCTGCGGCATGTCGTTTCGTTGGCTTAGAGGATCATCAAAGTCATCATGATCTGGCGTTTGAGTAGTCGCAGCAGAAATGTTATTCTAGAGGGTTTATTGATTCGTTGAATCCCCAATTTAATGTCGGGAGTCGCCACTTGAACGACATGTTGTAACCATTCAAATTTCCCCCGAGAAGTTCCATGTTGCTAGGAAGCAGGTACAGCGTGTCCTATAACAAAAATCTAGCTTGCTTTGAGCATACTGTAAAATTTTTCTGTCTGGTATCTAGAGATAGAACTTGGAATGTCCACGGCTGAATTAATCGCGTCTTTCACATTCGGCCAAAACTGTTTTTGGCGTCGAAGCTTTACCCGAACCAAGAATGGTTGATCTGGTTTGAGCTTGTGATCTCGGATAGCCAGACGTGAGTCCGAATGCTATCATTGTTCTCGGAATCCCAAGCCATGGTAACTTGCTTGATGATTCATCGTCCAAGAAAGATCCGATAGCTGCCATGTGATCACCCTCTCGTATGGATAAGTCCCGTAATCCTGGATCGTGATCGAAATTTGCGGAGATACTCAATTTTGTACCTGGTGTGAAATCGTTCACACCGAATCTTCCCGACCATGGGATGAAGTCGGATGAAGTAATTGTAAGTACCGAGCGAGATCTTGCTTCGTTCCCCCTTCTTTTGAATGGTAATTCCTCCGGCACTCAAAGTCTTTTTTACCTTTTTAATAGGAGGTCCTCTTTTAATCGCATATTAGTAAAAAACTTCCCATTCCGTGTTCGAATCACACTTTGTCGAAAGTTCGCGCTGGGCGGCTAATTCCAAATTCCGCGCAAATTCTCTGGAATGCGTTCTTGTTGAGTCCGTTGTTCAAAGGATCAAGGCTCTCAGAGGCAAGGGTAAACTCATTGCGGAAAGAATTCTCCGCATCTGATAGTAAGTCCGTTGATGAAATGCGAAAGAGCTCTAATCAGCGTGATTCAGAGATCTTATCGGACCGGCAGCCAGAGGTTTTGATCTCAAACGAAACGAAACGAGATACCAATACTGAATGTGGGAAAATTCAGAGAAAAATATAAACATTGCAAAATATGAATATCTGCCGTAGACCTGCGCTGCGTGTGGCCCCAGAGGGGGTAAAGTTACTAATGGGGGTCAAAGGTTTGAATGCTCTAAATCTAATGTAATATAGCAAAATGATTCCTTAGGTAACCAGGAGATATAAAAAAGTCCAATTGGGTCACATGCGTGTGGAGCTTCCTTTCCAAAGATTTTGAGAAAATAGGCTAAAGGTCATTTGGTATATTCAAGAAAGGTCAACCTTTGCAATACCCAGATTTCTTTGCACAAAAAATATCAAAAATTTTATGGAAGGATACTGATTAAAAAAATATGCCCTTTTTATTTTGCAGAGGGTTGCGTTCCCTTAATAGGGAGGGGTATATACTGTCCCCATCCCCATAGGTCCTACAGGGAATTTTGTTGTACCCCCTCCCATTATAACAACAAGAAATTGCCGCGAAAGTGCTAAAGCATTTCATACTTGGAATCAGGATCATTAAAGATTATTTAATTATTTTTACAAAGAAAATCTGGACATCGCAAGGGTGACCTTTCTCTTGAAAGGGAAGGAAATCTAAATTAGTACTGCGCGAGAGAGTTATCAGTTCGTCAGAGCGAATGCATGCAATGAAAATAATCTCAAATATCGCCGGAATACGAAGCACGCTGTTTGAGAGTTCTCATCTATTATGACAAAACGAGGAAAAATCAAACAAAAAAATATCAACGGCGACCACACTGGACAACTGATTTGGAGTATTTAGAGTATCTCATCTGTGTAAAAATTTGATGAAATTTCATTGCGGGCAAAGTGATTTTTCATAAAAAAGCTAGTTTTTACACGTTTCTATGGAAATAGGAATAGGCATTCGAGGGCATTATAACATACAAATTATAACCTTTGTAGGAACTATATGGCCAAGATTCCCGAAATGATTTTCTGATTTTTTGAGGGGGGTGGGTGATTAGCTCTTGCCGTTCCCTATGATATCAGTGTCCAAATGGTGTCGCCATTGTTTAAAATTGCGCTAAAAATAAAGAGACAATTTGCAGGGGTTCAAACAAGCTGTGGAAGGGGTGGTCTATGGAGATTTTTGCATCAGAGGGTGCCGTTACTATGTTTGTTTTCATAGGCCTATGTATCGTTAATTTGGTCTGAACCTATAGAACCTAGCGAGGAAAATTGAAAGTTTGTCGGGTACTTCGGGTGCTCGCAAACACGGAAAGTGAAACACGCAATCGCTTACGGGCCGCATCCCTTTTCCAACAATGCATTTCGGTATTATTCAGTCTTGAGGAATTTCAAAACGATGGTTTCAATTTACGCTTTCAATTTTAGTAACAGGATATACGTACTTACCGGACCGCCGGACGCTCAGCCGATAAGGATGCTGTTGATAACTCCCTAGGGCAATGAAGATTTGCCAATGTTTTCCAAGATTCAACAATGGCGGCGCTGTGTGCAAGACGACACGTAGATGGTGTTGCCGGTCAGGATGATGGATTAGAGTTTCGACTCAAACAGATCTCCGAAATCAGAGAATTTTGGAAGCAAAGAGATCAACCGAGATAGAGCTAATGAGAAAAATACAAGGACACTGTGAAGTGCTCTACAATCTCGCTCAGGTTTCAGGATCCATTGCAGTCAGTACAGGAACTGGAGCTGTTGGAACTGGCAAGTGGAGTAGGAGCTGTCGTATCGATTCCTCTCGGAGGAAGCGCAATTGTCGGAGGATTGGTAAGTGCAGCCGCGTGGCTTCGGAAAAAAAAGCGACGGTGAATGATCGGAAAAAAAGTTGGAAAAACACGAGAGCATCAAAAGAACCGCGGAGTCTAGTCTGAATACGTGGAAAGATCTCGTGTTCCAACGCGTTGCAGATGGGTGCCTGGAGCAACGAAGAATTTCATAACATTCTTAGGAGAGTGAGTGAGGAGTATTTTAAAAATTTAACGACAACTCAACACAATTGTGTTATATCGTGTCATTACGTTTATCATTATATTACGGTTAAAATCAATCAAACTCTTGTTAAAACTATGGACACAAGAAAGACCAATTTCACAACCTTTTTAAAAAGTTAAAATTTTATACAAATCGGCCTCCTCCAGGAAATTTATAACCCTGAAGAGGCCTACTTAATATCTTGACTGAAAAGAATGTTTTTCACATCTGGGCGGGGACACTATAATATTTTCTAAGAATAAGCGCATAATCAACGCACGCAATAATACATGTTCACCAGAAAGAGCACAATCACAGGGAATACACCGAGGGACTGGCTCACCTCTAAGCAAATTAACTACTGGGGTCAATAAGTATACCTATTTTCCATCGTGCTAATACAATCGTCGCCCTCGTCCAATTCAAACCGGAACTACAAACAGCTCAACAGTTGGTTGGCCAAGCATGAAGTTTATTATAGGAAATGAATCCCACAGCAGTTGCCACCTATTCTGATATAGCTATTAACTGAAGCCTTAAAATCTGATAATAAAGGGAATCTCAATGTTTGTTATATTCATATTAAGGGTTTCTTGGCAATACATCAACCTTTTCATGCCTCCTTGAATACCAATGTGACTCGGCATCCAAGCTAAAACAAAAAGGATTTATACAATTGAGACAAATTGAAGAATACTTTCCAAACAACTCAGCCAATATAGGAGGACGACGTCTATGCTTTCAAAGCATAAGACTAGATAGTGAATCAGTTAAATATAATGAAATGACGCTCATTTGAATTTTCAGCTAATGTAAGGCCCAACTAATGCCTCAATGCAGCAGTGTGAAAATAGAAGCATTATCAGGTGGTAAACATAACTCTGCGATGATCACGACGACTCCTTAAAACAGCTGCAGCGCCTTTCCAAAACCTTAGACCATCTGTATACATAGCTCGATGTTGATGTATTTAAGCCTAAGATCATCAAATTTAGCTTGAAAAACAAGATCATCGTTGACCCTTCTTATATTGACATAAAGGTAGGGTCAATATCAGATCAACATTGTCCAAGGAGGACTAATAGGAAAATCAAATGAAGCATGTTATCAGCATTAGGACATACCTGTGAAAATCCCTCTTTTATACGCTCCAAAAGATTGGAAATAGCATTAGTTACTATTATAGAAGTTGGTAAATTAGGCGAAAAGGTGCTCTCAGTGTTGGGATATCAGGCTGACTTTAAGTTTTGAGCATTGAGTGCTACTTTTTCCCATCTTAGATGTAAGGAGGTTAATTAGCTTGGACATATAAGCTTTGCATAGGAGAGGTACGAAAAGCACCCACGCATAGTCGAAAGACATACTTGACGCATAACCACCGCAGCCGCGAAGCAAAGGGGATGTAAGCCTGCTAGAACTAAAACGGGGATCGTCTGCTCATTCAGTCCACGGTAAGGTATTTAGCCCGGCTGACTTGTTTTTTTAAGTTGTAGACTTATGGGGGACCCATCTTTCACATGCATGCGGGGACAATTGAAATTGAATTAATTAAAGAAAAAAATATCAATGTTATTATACATTTTACAGATGTTGAATCTTAAGAAGGAATTTTATTATGGGGATATAAAGCCAATTTTTGGAAAAAAATAAAGATTGTGATGACGTACGGCATGTTGTTAATTCTATTTTGCTTCGGGGGGACCAATTCAGGAAAAATGACGTACGTATCCCTAATTGGAAACAACAACCGATTATCGTCATTGTACGTCGGCTTTTGAATCAGAGGGAAAGGTAAATCTGTATGTTTAGCATAATACACGGTTTTGGTATTTTGGAAAAAAAAAAAAAAGAATAGCACTTGTGGCAGAGGGTCATGTTAAAGACCTTGATTTAACATAGTAGGATTTATATATATCGTCGCCCCCGAAGAGCACAACTATATCTGATACCTGACCGTGACCTGGTACCTGCCACGTGACACCCAAACTATTTATCTCGTTACCGTTTATAATACAATACGGCAAAGCAGCAAGCATTTCATTCTGTATCTCGGTGTCACAAGCGTACGTAATCGATCAAAGATGTGCGAGAAATCTATACATGTGGTTCTGGACAGGGAGGGTAGGGGACACGCTCTGCTCGATTTGGGGCATTGGGGATTGCCAAACGGTAATTTGTGAAACTGCACTGCATTTACTATGCAGTCTCGGTCCCGTGACATTAAAAAATCATCTCTTAAACCTTTGTTCAAAAGAGCTTAGTAATATCATGATAAATTAAGAAAAAAAAAAATATGAAAGTACATCAATCATGCTTCTGTTAAATTACCTGTGATAACTAAAACCCAGAAATCCCCCCTGCAACAGTAATACTATAAAAATAATACCCTTGAACATACGGGCCATGGCTACAGAGCTATGCGTTCTGTAGCCAAGCGCACCGATACACTCTAAGATCAAAACAGCCCTATTATAATTATATACCACCCCAAACCAGTGCACTCCTGGATTCTGAATAGGTTTCAAAGATTTTTCAAATATGACGTACGAGCAGAACTATAAACCATATGCAACCAATAATCCCAATTTGAGCTCACAAGTGATACTATAAAGCGAAGCAAAACTGAGGGATCTGCACCCCAGTCCATCTTGGAAACTACTTAAAGATTCAGACCTTTTGGACTCTCTCCGCAAAAATGTCAATATGAGCTTGAAGTCAATTTACTGTCAAATATTAGCCAAGATTTAGTCTGTGTGAAACGACTGGAATAAGGGGCACCATTCAATTTTTTAATCTGGGTCAAGGTGAAGGCGTCGTTTGTTGCAAAAATGCATACAAACAGTGTTAGTTTTAGAGAGAACGGAAAAACAATTTTCATCAGACCACTGTTGAATCTTATTCAGGCAATTTTGCATGTCTTCTATAAAAACCATATTTGATGAAGAATAGGAACTAGCGAAATCATCTACAACAAGGACTCTCCATTTCTGCATGACCACTTTTGCAATCTCTAATTTTCAAAAAGAAAATAGAGTAAACAGAGAGACAGAGAATAATAATAATTACCCTGTGGAACACCCATCTCTTGAGTATGCATTTCTGATTAAGACCACTGATCCCAAACGAACCCTAAAACACGATCTGTAAAAAAAGTCTTACTAAACAAAGGCATTTTACCTCTTGAGTCCTTAAATTATGCAATCCTTCAAAATACAACATCTTAGAGAGTAGAAAATTAAGAAAATTACAAGACGTCACAAGCTGATTGGAATCAGCACAGGGGGGGGACTCGAGCTGATCTGATCGAATTGACGATTGAGGGGAGAAAGAGATTCGAACTGAGGGGGACAGATGGAATTGGCGGGGAAAAAAAGAAAGCGATGCAGGATTCTCTCGCGGTAGGGGTAGGGTCAGTAAGAGAGAAAAAACAGAATTTAACGTTTACAATCTACATAAAAATGGTTGAACTAGAAGCAAAAATCGAAGAACTAGAATCAAAAATCGAAGATTTGCAAAGTGCAAATCTGGGAAAATAATACAAAAAATGATGAGCTATTTGAGTTCAGATGGAACGATAAACTAGATAAACAAATTCTAGGACCATACTTGACCGCTGTTATTGCTATTGGAATCTATAAATTAATGAAACAGTAAAAAAAAATCTCTTCACAGTTTATCGTGAAGAGATTTTTTTTTTTGCTTAGACTTGGACTTCGACTTCGCTTCGCTGCGCTGAAACTTCGCTTCGCCTTATTGTATCTTATGCGCTTAGATTCCATCCTGATTTTTCTCTCTGGAGTGTCGAGAAGAAAACTTGCAAATATCCAAAGTGATATAGTCATCCTTTTATTTTCTAAAAATAAATTGAAACGAGCGAAGCAAAGCAAAGCGAAGTCAAACTCGCCAAGATTTATTATTCTCCAAGGGGTTACTGGAAAGGAGTTTCGGCTATTGACAAGCTAGCAAAGGAAGGCAAAGTGGAGTAAGGATACAGCCGAATTTTTTTGCCATTCACATTCCTACACCAAAAATTAAGCCTTGAGATATTTGTATGAAGCGGGAGAATTGGAGGGAGAAAGGAGGGAGAAAGGAGGCGTGCAACCGACCCAAATTGGTCTCTCGAAACATACGAAATTGATAGAGTTATAAAAAAAAACCCAATTTTGTACTACTTGAGTGAAGGAGCTCCTAAAAGAGCATTTGTGAAGCAAACTGATGATTGTTCCTGAGGACACTGTGTTGCCACCGAAGAATTTGAAATAAAAAAAATCCTGTCAAAATTAATTTTCATAGGATTTTTTTTATGCTGCTTTCTCAGAATTTGTACTACAAGCTGGTGGTTTTCGGCTGAAGCACAGGCACACCGATATCAGGCACCGGAGTGTCCAATAAATTTTCGAAGAGGGGGATGAGGTATTCGAAACCGTGCGCGAATGTGCGGATGTTATCGCTCAGGATGATCCTCTTGTCGTCGTTAGAGTCTAAAGCTATTTTGTTTACTTCCTCAGTATAGACCTCATGAGCATAGCTTCTGATCACGTCCATAGTTTTCCTTTGAGGTTTTTGGTCAAACAGCCATTTTTGGTAATCCTCGAAAGTAATTTTATTCTCGATCACATTTTGCTTCACCCCCTTTGCCTTATTCTCTTCTTCTCCCTCATACATCTTTAGGGAGTATAATTTCGCTCTAAGACCCACAAATTCGGAGATTATTTTTCCGCCAGCTTCATCTTTGAACAGACCCGGCACTTTTTTGTTCTTTCCAGACGGAATTTCGGACGGATGATTTTCTGGATAATTTGATGTGTCAAAAAACTTTTTCACATCAGGAGTAATGTCCCTGTAAAAATCTTCGCTTTCGATTTCGTACAAAAGAGAGTCCGTATGGCATACACAGCTTCGCTCTGTTTCCGTACTTTGCTTTGATGTAGTTGTAGTGAAATTCGTACATCTTAGTCTTCGAAATGTCAAGAATGCTCATACCCAAATAAATCGGTTTGTTGAAATACAGTTTGATTTTTCTCATGTGGATAGCGATCAAATCTTCGTCGAAGATCATGGTTCGATCGTAATTTGGATTCGAAGCCAACTTGATAGCTTTTTCACGATCGTTCACTAACTGGATATCGACTCTTTTTCGAATGTTCTCCATCGTTTTGCCAAACACTGAATTATTCATCAGCTTGAAAAAAATCTTTTTCAAACTCTGATTCTGCTCTAGTTCGGAGCTCAGTGTTCACATCTATGTACTTTTTCATAAAAGGCTCTTCGCGGAATTTTATTCCACGATCGATCTTGGTTAGTTTGAGTCCAAGATCTAAGCACTGTTTCAGGGCTCTGTGATGAATCACGTACTTTTTCTTGTTTCTGAGATTTGGAATGAGCTTTTCAACTTTGTCAACTATTACTCTTTCTGGAGCTAGAGGATAGTCGTTATGAAGATCGCGAAGCTCACGAGGGTGTTCGAGGTCCACCTCAAGAATGCATGGTTGTTCATGCCAATTCTCGATTTGTTCCTCGGTCATCCATTTGAAGTCTCCTACCGGCAATTTTTGACACATCGACCATCCATAGAGATTGTTAGCGTCCAGATACTGGATGAACTTCGAAGGACGTTTGGGGTTATATTCGACTCCCATGTACTTATTGTTAGCCTTGAAATGTCTGGTGGAAATCATCGCTACACCTCCTCGCATGCCTTTTTCAATCATCTGCATCATGTCTACATCTGTGAAAAGCTCGAGTTTTATTTTAGTTTTCTTTAGCATCGCATCGTAGGATAGACCGGGAGTCGTGTAATACCAACAAGGATCAAGTTCATAATTTTTCACGCAAACTTTTCTGAAATTTTCAACGACATCAGCCAGTAGTAAGACATCAGTCATGAGATAAAGATCGTGATAGTCCCTTATTGATTTCATGTCAAAGACCGACCACACCTTTTTAGCGTGAGCGTAATCCTCTTCGGATATGTCGGTATCGTTGAGCTTGGAGTAAAAGGATTCCTTTGGTGGAAGCTTAGTCTCTTGGAGTCTTTCAATAGAATTCACGTAATCGTATGGATAGACTCCTTTTCTAAGAAGAAGCTGCCTTTGATGATCTTGAGGGAAAAATTTTGGTAATTCGTAAAATTCATCGAGGTTGGCAACAAGCTTGCCAAGTCCACTTGGCATAAACTTGAAACTGTCGATAAATCTAAGATCACACTTGACTTCAACCATTTTTTATCTTTGTTAACATAGGTTTCAACTGTAATTTCTTTTGTAAAGGAAACGTATTTTTCTTTATTGCATGGACTACAGTCTATATTCCCCTCAGTCTTTCCAAGATTTTTGATGAAGAGATGCGCCGCGTCATAGCCAGCAATATTGTGAAAGATCACTGGAAAAATGTTGGTGCTCTATAAGCGAGATTGCACTGATTGTGTGCTGCTCCTCTGAATTTCCCAGTGAAATGACAATGATCTCGAACGGTGTAGTTTTCTTTGTCATCCGGGGTGAGAATTTGCTTGCAAATATGACAGTGGGTTGATTTCTCATAGATTTCTCGCTCACGCGGACCAAAAATCATATTGCCCACCCACACATACTTGTTGTTTTTTAACTTCCAAAACTTGTTGTAGATTTTGTGGATGTTTTTTTTTTTCAAGGGTGTTTACAAAAATCTGGGGCACATCTTCATCCTCTGATTGTTTAGTGTAAATCACCGGATCTTGAGTGTAAACCGAATCGTCGAAGCATTTAATGTAGTAACAAAAACCAGAAGGTCCGTGCTTTTGATATTTTTTGGTGTACGAGTCTTTGGAGTCTGGTTGGCATGGGTGAATCGGTTTTGTAAAACATTCAAAATCAGCGTACACGGTAAAATACTTGGAGAGCCAGGGGTGGCAAATTTTGAGAACGGTTCTTGGTAAATTCCAAATCTCTTATGTGTACTTTCGTAAAAGTGGTGGAAAGTTCCTAAATTATCAATTAAAGGGGCATTCCTTGATTTTGAAATATAATATTGGAGTTTTTGCAGTTCAAAGTTAAAACAGGACCAGTTTGTGATATTTGTGATGCGATCTGGGAAAACCAGCCACATGGTGCAAAATTTATATTTTGAGTTTTGACTATCATTGCAAAGTTTGAAATATAAAGTTTCCATAACTTTTTACTTCTTTCTTCAATGATACACATGTCAAAAGTTATGCCTTGTACAATATGACAAAAAATAAAGTACAACATAACAGATTTTAAGGCATTTTCTTTATTTTTTAAAAACTGTCCTTTGCGACATGTGGCGGGTTTCCCCAGATCACATCACATTTGTCAGCTGTAAATTGCTTATCTATTGATATGCTACTTGCTAAAAAAATACAGACAGGGAATAAAATTACAAAACTAGCATTAAAGGGGCATTCACTTACTTTAAAAATCTCAAAATTTTCTTTTTGCTTAACAAAATAATAAATCGTAGACATTGATTCTTTTTCATGATTAAGTTGTCACAGTGGTCCAATACAATCCCAAAAGACATTAAGTGGGTACTCCTTATTTTTTTCATTAAAGGGGCATTCAATGCTTTTTAAATATCGCATTTAAATCTTTCCCGTTCAAAGACTTTGAAGCCTTTCAACTGGAAAAATTAAGAGAGCATCAATTATTGTGTAATTGATCAACTATGAATTGCTTATTGTCTTTAGCTGTGATGTATAAGGAATCCCAAATAGGCATTAAAGGTGCAAAAAGTTACAACTATAGCATTAAAGACTCGTTTCCCTACTTTCAACTCCTGAATGTTCTTTGTGCTAAGGTAAAAGTGGTTGTTAAAATGGTAAACTGAATAATGGATTGCAGATATTCATTCATTTCTTCTATCATTACAAAATAAAAGTTCTCATAATGTCCCCATACAACCAGAAGACATTCCTTTGGCCATCTTACATAACTTAAAAACAAGGTCATAAGTTGGACTATGGCACAATATGTAGTGATTTATCCTTTCCCATTTCCCAGCAATAAACGTTTCTCCCAATCCATAAGTACACCTTCCAGCGACCTTCTTGCGGGTGGAGAAAACAAATCGTGGGTGGGTGTCGTAAGGTCGTAAGTATCGCCCTCTCACTTCCTTTCCCACAATACCAAGAGCCCATATAAACCGAGCACCATGGCACCTCTGAGTGGCATGCAACTTTGGGGAGTCGTGGCAGAAACACGCTTTCGGGGTAAAAGAAAGAATCTGTTTTTTGGCCAGGAACCCT
>JAMKCH010017319.1:0-23669 GCA_023653785.1 Ophioderma brevispina
AGGGGGTGCCATCCGGGGACAGGGCTTTTAGGTGAAGGGATGGGGATTGTACCAATTAACATAATTTTATGGTCAATTAACAATTTCTTACATATGGAATGAAAGAACTATGTTAATGTCCCCCAAAATGCCCAAAGTGCTTCGGGGGTGCTCAAACAAAAACGGGAGGGGGTTTGTTTACGTAAAGGGTTAGAAGTCATATGTACGTGCTATGTGTCTAATATACATTTCGACTATGAGAAGTCATTTGAAACTATTTTGAAAATATTTCAAAATGCTTTTCCGGGGGGGTGAAAGAAATGCTTATTTGATTTATCATCGTCGCCGAACATTTATATTTAGACAACTAAATCAGGTAAATAGGGACATTCTAGCCTTTTTAGTACATCACCCCCCCCCCCCCCAGGAAAAGCACGGTGAGTTCCCCCGGAACAGCATTTTGGCTATTTTGGGGGGACTTAAAAATAGTTGTGTTCAATTACTGATGTATAAATGTATAATTTGATCATAAACATTAATGTTAATTGGATAGTCCTAACCTTTTCATTATAATACTCCCCTTCCAAGAGTGGCCTCCCCGCGAAAGCATTTTAAGCATACTGTATATTTTATTTTGTTCCCCAAATGATTGTTTATTTTAAGTTCTCATTCCCAAAGATTTTATAATGTAAATCACATAAATATGACATCCCGAACCCTCTTAGTAAACCAAACCCTTTTGAGATGCACCCCCGAAACAGCGAGTAATCATGACACGCACATGCGAAACTAAGATTTATTTGCGCAGCCCCATGAACGGTTACGGCTATCGTATCCGTAACCGTATCCGTGACCTTGCAGGAAAACCTCCTATATGTATGCCACCTAACAGTGTTATAGAGGGCACAGGTGGTTTGCAGTGGATCAGAGTTCGCCTCATAAGCATAGGTTGTGGGTTCGAGCCCCGCGCTGTCGCCAATGTGTGTGCACTTGGGCAAGGCACTTACCTCGCTGCCTCTCTCCACCCAGGAGGATAAATGGGTACCAGCATATGCTGGGAATGCAAAACAGACTAGCTGTGCGGGAGGAGTGGCGAACCCCCCACAGCAACATTATTGAGGGAGGTCTGGCGCAAACGCAAATGACAGAGAGCTGGGCACTCCGCCTGCGGGCGCACCAATTGCATTGTTTGTTCTTAAAAAGTTTTTTTTTGACGGTTGGCTGCCAAAAAATGTGTTATAGATTAGGAAACCCATAGATGGCGACTTGGATTGGTCCGTGGTGTCTTTAAGTGAAAACATGGGGGTGATTTTGAGTTCATAGTTCAAATACTACAAAGGCTTGATTTTGATTTGTTGAAGAGACAGTAGAATTTTTCCAAGCCAATGTTTGTAAACAAAAGAAAATGTCCAATTTAATTAAACATATTTTATGGTCAATTAACACAATTTCTACATAGGAATCGAAAAGAACTATTTAATGTCCCCCAAAATGCCCAAAGTGCTATTCCCGGGGGTGCTCAAAAAAAGGGAGGGGTTTTTGTTTTACTTAAAGGGTGAGAATGTCCATATTTACGTGATAGATGTGTCTAATTAACCTTTCCGATATGAGAAGTTCATTTAAATTATTTAAAATATGTTCAAAATGCTTTTCCGGGGGTGAAAGAAATGCTTATTTTGAATTCTCATCGACCGAACAGTATTATATTTAGACACTTAAACAGGTGGGTATCAGGTAAATAGGACATTCCTAGCCATTTTAGTACCTCACCCCCCCCCCCCCCGCCCCCCCCCGAAAAATCACTGTGAGTCCCCCCCGTAACATCATTTGGCCATTTTTGGGGGACTAAAAATAGTTGTGGTTCAAGTACTGATGTATAATAACTGTATAATTGATCATAATATTATGTTAATTGGATATTCCTAACTTTTCATTAAATACTCCCTTCCCAGAGTGGTCCACCGGAAAACGCCATTTTAAGCATATCTTATATATTTCAAAAAATGTTGATTTTAATTTCTCATTCCAAAAGATTTTATAATTAAATCACATAAAATATGGAAATCCTAACCCTCTTAGTAAAAAAAAAACACTTTTGAGAGACTTGACCACCCCCGGAAAAAAGCAGCGATTGATTGTGCCGCACATGCGAAACTAAGATTTATTTGCGCAGCCCCATGAACGGTTACGGCTATCGTATCCGTAACCGTATCCGTGACCTTGCGAAACCTCTCTATTATTGTATGTCATAAACAGTGTTCTAAAAAGTTTTTTTTTAAATTTTCAAATACTATCATAATTAATGATTTCATAGATTAGACACCCAATAGATCTACTTGGCATTGTCCAGTGGTGTCTGTTAAAGTGAAAAAAAACATGGGGGTGATTTTGAGTTTCATATTCAATAGAATACAAAGCTGAATTTTGTATTTGTTCGAAGAGGAAAAGTATAATTTTCCAAGCAATGGTTTGTAACCAAAAAAGGAAATTCTCAGTTTAACCCTCGAATGGGAATACATTTTATGAAAAGCGTTGTATCGGTTCAAAAGTCAGGAATAGAAGTTGCGATATTGTGAAAGTGTTTGCACCTTAAATTGAATTTTACATCTTTCAAAAAAAACTGAATGCGTAATAATGCATATTTTGTTTACTTTTTGTATTGAATGATATTGGTACTCTACACTTTGGGAGAGTTTTTTTTTAAAGTAGATTGTTTATCAATTAGGCCGATGGGTGGGAAGTTGACAACTTTTAAAATGTGTGGGGCTTCTATGGCCATTTTGGCTCCTGAAAAAGAATCTAACAACCGTTTTCACTGAAGACAAAGTTGGGTTGGTTCATGGATTTTAAGTCTTGACATTAAAGTCAATGGATAATTTTTAGGTTAAATAAGTTATTTACCAATATTGCCACATAAAAACTAATGCCAACAACTAGTAACATGCACGTGTGATAGGATATGGCCGCCCTTGTAATAATTGTAAAATAGGTTTCCAAAAAATACCAAGTCACGATTGTCTAGAATAAAGAAAAAATGTCTTTACCATGCAGAGGGAATGTAGTCACTCATGAGCACAGCTACAACTTTAAATTATTCAAATTAATAATTATTTTATAGAAAAACAGGAATTCAACCTTTACACACAATGAGTTGTCTGCATACTATTTTGTTATAAATAATAGTCCACACTGTACATGATGGTGTGAATGAAAACACCCCCGTACCATTCACAGGTAGTAACTGGTTTCAAAGGCTTGACCTTACAAAATAGGACTACCAATTATCACTCAATCACAAACTAGGGGTCTTGATGCTTCTTACTTACAAAGGCATTTCCGGACATTTGCCATCCTTAATTGTCCGAATACCTCTCTGTGTATATTCCTGGCAGGCAAGATTGCGTTCTGCAGAGGACAAGACGCTCCTCACTGTTCCCGCACAAAAAAGGTCAGTGGGTGGCAGGGCTTTCAGCAATGCGGCCCCTAGCCTGGAAACTCTTTGCCTATATTCGGTTCGCACTCAGTACAATGTTACTTTATTAAGGAAAGCGCTAAAATTTCACTATTTCCTAAGAGTTGATCGTGTGCTTAAATTTGTTGGTTTTTTTTTTTTTGTTATTGCCTCACATGATATTTAATTATGCAGCTTTTAGTCTGATGTTACTTGTACTGATCTCATGGTCCATATTTTACAATACCTGTTGTTATTACTATGTTTTAGGCTAAATAGGTAATTACTCTCTATTTTGTAAAGCGCTTTGACCTCGTTTTGAGAAGGCGCTTATTTCAAATGCCGTTTGTATTTATTATTATTGTTGGGTTGTTCTGTGTATTGTCGTTGCCTCAATTGAAGAGAATTTTGGACAAATATTATATATATTGCCATTGAGAATAAAATTGCTATTTTTCTTTGACAATATTTGCCTAAACCTATTAAGCACCTATTGGTGAGTTTCTAGCAAAATACAGGATGCAATATTCATGTTGTTTTTGGTTTTTCCAAAAGTAGCAGAAAAGACCTATAGACTTCATGTACAACACTTAAACTCCACGGAACCACCTAAAAAATGATGTGTGAAAAAGCTTACCCGATTCATTTTCAGGCGCCAAATTGGCCATAGAATTGCTCGTTTACAAAGATTGCAAGAACGTTCATACTTGCACACACCTAACTATTACAATAGCTATATTTCTTACCGTTTATGGGTATAAAATATCGTTAAGGGTCTTCCTGTTCTAATTAAATACTGTGAGTACAACAAAATAAAATTTGCGCTTAAAAGTATCCACTCCTCAAATCCTTCAATCAAAAGACTTTTATTCAAATCAATTAAAAATTAAATGGAAATTACACAACATGCCTAAACGTCTTAAACTGCAAACTTAATGGAAAGAGAAAACTTTGTATGTGCAACCAGATGAAATACGTGTACCAACAACCTGGATATAAATCAGCTCAAACAGATGTTCTAAAGTTACATAAAAGTATAATGAAAACTATTGATATGTAATGCCTCAACTCTCCTTACCCCAGTCACTGTGCAGTGAGCATAAGTGAAGGGCCTACCATTTGAGCATTTTTTAATGGATCAGAATATATAATTTGTGAAATGTTATGCACAAATAATTTATTTGCATAAGTATCAGTATTCACTAGATTTTTTTTTTTTGGTGTTTTTTGGGAGCTAGATAAATTACAAAAAACTGATACAGCACCTTTGATATTCAAAGCAATTTCTACCTTCATAAAAGTTTCAAAGAACGTTGTTGAAAATAGTTTGGCCGTCTGTGCGCACTGGAAACTAGGGGATATCCGAAACACCGATTGATCCTGATGAACCCTAAATCTCTAAATTTGTGCAAAGCATTCTGATTGTTTAAGATTTTGACCACCCACTTAAATCTCCCGGAGCATGAGTTGTGGCAATTGTTCCTGAAGCGAGCTCGGGCTAGAGCACTTTTTAGTGCTCTTTACACATAGCAATAGCGGATTATGTCTGTAACGGTTTTAAGGATTAGAATTGCAAATGACACCCCAGTCGTTGCTGGTCTCTGTCGTAGGAGCTAACTCATGATACAGGGATCGTAGTGTCAAATCCCACTAGTCCTTTTGAAATTGTCAATTTTGTTCATTTTTTTAGCCTATATATAGGCTATTGTAATCACGTAGCAAATTAGAGTAGGGAAACCCAATGTGCTCTCATAAACTAGTCTCGCATGTCTTGTCAATTCGTTTGAACTCGCAGTATGCAAGTAATGACATTTCTTTGCTAAGTTATGTTTGGATTTTTGAAATTCTGAGCAGATGTTGCGTTTGGGGCCATTTTGTTTATCCTTTTGTGTTTTGGCAGAATGTGTGTAGGAAACATTATGGAGGAATGGTCTGTTGTCCTACAATGTCGATGCATGCTGTGTGAAAGCTGAAAGCCATGCATTATTATCAATGCTGCTGTGGCCTCGAAGAGGCATTGCATTTGCCAGCTAGTCCTGATAAACCACTGGGCACAGTCCAGTAAATTCATCTAGGTAGATGAGTTATGTTATTGCTCCGAAGGGTAGTTTGTTATTGTTTTCCACCAATAGCTTCCCCAGTGTCTTAAAGTTCCATTGGGCCTTGTACATGTGACTTTTACACTCATTCCCACAAAGTTGCTCCTGGAAGATAGTGCCTTAGGTATGCAAGTCTGCATTCACGAATGCAATGTTCACACATGGTTTCAAAAGGTGCACTATCTAATAGTAATATGCTTGAAACTTACCTTGCCACTGTGTTAACTTGAAACAGCCCAATTATCTCTCTTAAACCCAATCAATCATAAAGTGGCTTAGAACACACAGACCTATAAGAGAGATATTTCGCCCATCCCACAAGGCAATCAGTTTTGGTACATGTCACCTCAATAATACCATGGCATGATCCCAGCGTGTGATCCCACAAAAAATCACTTTTTAATACATAAAACTCGACCCTTTACACCCATCCTGCACACAAAAAACACTAGTACTTAAAAAAAATTAATAATGAAAGGTTGTGTGCTCCTTAACTTCTTGACACTGCCCTCTAAATTACAATATGTTTAGTACAGAACATTATAGGCACATGCAATGTATTATGGGATTAGTTCTAAACACCCCTCTCTACTATATGAAGCAAGGTTAAATTCAACCATTGTTTATTTCTTGGGAACTTGAATGATTACATCAACCTTGGTGTAGCTTGGTCACAGATTACTGAATGTGAATTTTGTTTGCTTTTCAATATTTTTTATGGGATATGATAAAAAGTGTTAAAACCTGGTTGCTAATTATAAGAGGGGGAAATTCGCCAATTTGAAGTGTCGATGATTGACCACCCTCGGAAACAGCCTATCATTAGTCGAGTGATTATAATTGGAAATGTATTTAGTAATTTGTTTATTAAGTTGACCATTTTACAATACTCTTATCAACACCACAAGTAGTACAAGTCATATGTGACAGTTGACTAAACACAGGAGATTGTCCTTGTTCAAGTAAATTGCCACCAAAGAGGTTGGACCATGGACTTCAGAAATAATTTAGTTCAGGATATATCACCATGACAAGCAGAGGAGTGATTATTTTAAAAGGTATTAGTCTTAGACATTGACAATAAATGTTATGGAAAGTGAAACTACAGGTTAAGTCCGGGGGGGGGGGGGGGGGGGTTCTCAAAAACAAATGACCATACAGGTACAGGGATGGGACCACAGACATCGGTCCCATTTTCACCCTTTGCTATAGTCAATGACCCCTTTTTCTGCCATTTGGTATAGCAAGGGTCGTTTTTTCAAAAATTTTCTGAATGAAAATATGTTGGAAAAGTAGCCGCATTTTCTCAATCGGAAACCAACTTTTCTTAAATTGTTTGGAAAATTAGTCAATTTCCTTAATCTGAAGCCAAAATTTCCAAATTTCTTTAAAATGTCAAAATTTGTTTGCAGTGAAAATGGCAAATTTGGGTTAAATTTGGCTAAATTTGCACTCTGGTCTCAGCTAGGGTCCCTTTTTTGGCAAAATGGTATACTGGGTCCTACTTCCAGAGGTGTGGAGGCACGTCCCTACCAAACAAAGGTTTTACCCCCCGGGGTTACGTAGGAACCAAATTAAAGAATGAGAAGTTTGAATTCTCTCCATTAAATTAGGTGTTGTAGTAAAAAGATTCACACACAGATTGGACAAACTCCCTGTATGCAGTCCCCCTGGAGCATGTCTTCTGCCGATTGAACTCTCAACGACTTAAAATCTTATAAAACCATCAAAATTTTGCTGTTCCTTGGAGTTGAAAAAAGCAATAAACAGGTTTTTCGATAACAACATATGATGTAAGTCATTGCCATTAAAATTTGCCATATTTTGTGGTTTCTGTAGTTAAACAGTACATAACATATAAATATAATACACTGTAAATGTCCATAAAGTTTACATACGAGGGGTGAATGATAAGTTCTGCTAGCCTAAGTTAAAGGGAATGCTTACAAAGTTCAACATGAACAAACCATCCTAAATTCAATCTTCAATGAAAAATTCACGAAGTTTCATGTTTATATCTGTTCTATTTTTTCCTTGCAGGTAATCAAACATTGAGAATTTTGCCGGACCTATTGAAGCACTTTAAAACCGAGAAAATTTAAAAAGTTGAGGATTTCCTATTTTCACATCTTTGGGAGAGATAGTAGTCAGACGGTTGCCCAAATTTGGGTGAATTGAGGCTGGATGTTCTACCAGATTGAAGCCACACTGAGGATTGTGCAGGCATGGGCCTACCATAGCTTATTAACGGACTCGGCCATTTTTCATGAGCATGATGATGGAAGAGTCAACGGGGGGCCCCGATGTCACTTCCTCTCTTCGCCCTTTTGCAATTTCCTCGCGTACTTGGGTTTGCAATTAGTCCCGGCAAACTCTCAATGTTATTCCTGCAAGTTAAAAATTAGAACAAATAACATGACTTTGGATTTGCATTTTGAAAGAGAAACGTAGACGTTCAATTTGAACGTTGTAGTCATTCTCTTTCTCACTTAGCTGAAACTATATAAATCCCCCCTCGTGATGGGGCTATTGAATAGCCTATGTCACTTGAATAAATTGTCAGTGAAAGTTAATTTTAAAAAATACGAAAGGCCCATCATTAATTGGTACACAATGTATATTTTTTGTGGAGTCCATTTCCTCAATAATAATTAGTTTAAATTACGTATGACAATAGTAACCATTTTTTTGTTTTTTTTTACTATTGCAATGATTACAGGCGCATTGATTTGATCATCACATAAAATCCAAGGCGTATCTCAAAACAATGTTTAAAAATAAAATAACGGTGGTTGCCAAACTATGTTTATTAAACCACTGTTTAAAAAACCGAGGTTTAAATATTTTTAAACATCGTTTAGCTCCACTGTATTTCACATCATCGCGTAAATATCATCCACCGAACTGTGACTTATAATTATCTTTCGCCTGTGATCGATGTTATCATTACTGTGGTGCAACATAGTTATATGCCAGACATGGCCTTCCGTATTTATAAATGCACGCTGAAGCCCGGGTAAATTTCAAGAATTTCGCGTTAATTCAATGAGCGCTTTAAGAGAAAGAATTGGTTTAATGATGAAACAAAAGAGCCGGGCCTATTTAAAACTAGCTAAAACTGTTTTATGTCGTTTGTGCCGCACTTGCTATCATTCAATACTAATACAGAAAAAACACGAGCATGAAATAAAAGCAAAGGAAAAAATGGACGATAAGAAATGAACCAGCTGACTCAGAAAAGAAAGATAAGATAATAAAGGAGTAATGTCTAACCATGAGTATCACATAGAGCTAAAATATCAGGCATTTTGCTTAAGTTAAACACGCCTAAACTACCCCGGACCAAGTCTAAGTTGAACACGTTTTAGGCATGTTTAACGATATTCGGCCTAAAATTTAAACCGCGTTTAAAGTTTACCATGCTTTGAGAATTGCGTCATTTTAGCGGGGCAGGCGTTGTAAATGGCGATTTAACGAGTGATTTAGCGGTTAAACCACGTTTGAGAAGACGGGCCAAATTTTTGGCTGTTCATTTCAGGGTGAATTAATACTCTGTATGCATTTAAAGATTAAACACACTGGCTTTAAAAATGTGAACGCCCTTTTCTCTTCTGAAAATTGTAAAGGTGACCCTTTACTAGTAAACAGTGCAGTAAGGTACATTTCATTAAATGCAGGGCCACTTTCAATCAATTAAGTAAGGTGCATGTTGTGCGCTACACCTCATTTTTTGTTTATGGTTCATTAGATCCCGATCAAAGATTAATTTGCAACATTTAGGTGATTTTGAGAGGCGGTTTTGATTTATACAATGTTTAGATCATGGTGCCCCCAGAGCCCAAGGCCCTTGTGGTTTTAATTTCACATGTCCTTTTACTGCCTTCTCCATTGACTCATTGCTCAGTTTGGTAGAGCATTCAGACTGTGAATCCGAAGGTCACGGGTTCAAATCCTGGCTGGTCAGTGAATTTTTCACTGACTGCAATTTATGTTTGGTAGACTGGTAGAAGTTTAAGAATCCTTCATGTTCTGGTTTCGTTAATTACCACAAGGTGGGGGGTACGTTTGAGCTTCTTCTTCAAGTTTTTTAAAAGTTTTCTTAAAGATGTTATTTCCTTCAATTTTGACTAAATATAAACATGCCATTAGGCCTACATGATATTCAATTATCAGGCTATTTCTTATTAGCCGTTTGCATATTGTTTTGCTTTTTTATTTGGAAAGTTCTTTTCCATACTCAAAAGAAGGATTTTCCATGCCACTTCATTCTACTTCTCACCTTTCCCAAGTATACTGAACCTCAAAATGTTTGCTTTCAAACCAGAGCACACTTTATACGCAAAGAAACTTGTCCTTGTAGGGGCCCAGGCCCTGACCCTAGGTGGTATTTAAATCATTAGCAGTGTCATTTATGAACTGCAACTTAATGATGGCAAAAAAGCAAATGTATGTGTTTGGCTCCCTTTAACCTTGCACTGTGGTTAACTTGAAACCGCCCAAAGTCTCTCACTCCAACCAGTTATAAGTGGCCATTATACAAACACCCTGCTATCTCAGAGTGTATTGATTTCATCCTACAATTCACCAGTTTTGGGACATTTCAACTCAATAATGTCAATGTATGCCCAGCATGGGATCCCCGCAAATCACATTCTTAAGTATTGGTGCGCTTTCGCGTTACTGAATCCGTGTATTTTCATTAAATGTCACCCTTTCCAGGTTTGATTTATCTCATAAACTAAATTGTATTAATGTGCCATTTTCTATTTGTAAATAAATATATAAAGGTCTTTAAAGGATGTTATTGTTGTCTTTGAATGGCAATGGCATCATATTATAGGCTACTGCATCACTTTTTTTTTGATGCTCTGGTTTCAGTTTAGAAGCCCAAATTCAATAAAAAACGAAAAAAAAAACAATAGCTGCCCTTTGAGTTTAGAAATGGAGACTTGTTCCTAGAGCATGGATGGTGACAAACCTACAGTGCAAGCATTCTGCTACTTTGTGAATATGAAACTAATCAAGCTCTAGATGTTAACAATGCATTACATGTTTTGCTTCCGACTCGACTAAATCTCCACACATAAAGTAGGGCGAGAGCAATAACCTGTCCTGAAAAAGTGTGAATTATACCCCTCGGGTGCCTATGGGAGCCTACCTCAGGACAAGTGGTACGTCCCGGGTCATATCTTGGGATCATGTAGGATTCAGCTGAACATATTACCAACCCGCCTTATTCCGAGTTGTTGCCTGTTATTTTTGTATAATTTCTTTGAGTCTGCTACATTCACTTATTTTCATTATTCATTGTGGCTGAAGGTAAAGGCAGTGACACAATCTTCCATCCTGTTGCCCATTCTTATGGTGGAATAAAATGAAGTGACAGGTTGTGTTGAACTGTGGATGTATTAACTTGGTTCCCTTCCCGGTCCTTCTTTTTATATTTTGATCTCAAGGTCGTCCTGCTATTTGCCTAACTCGTGACCTCAAAGGAGTACTCGATCCATTTCTTTAAACCTGGCCCACCGTGATAACTTTAGATGTGATTACTTAAGCTAAAACTGCAGTGAACCAATTTTCTATATCTTACAAATTAGAATCTTGTGGATAAATCGCAATGAAGCATACACACCATTTGCGTGTAGGTATTGTGTAATATATTTGCAATCATTGGACAGACAGTAAGGCAAGCACCTATAATCACAGAAAGAAATATTTACAATTGGCCAGGTGAACACTGTATGCAGCAAGGAAGATCCTTCATGGGGAATGCCCTTATAAGGTTGATAAAATCATGTAAACACGCAAGCATTTGCAGAAATGCTTTGACGAAAGAGATATCTTGAGAGACATATTCTTATTCACACAGAGTTTAAAACTCTACCAATTGGGTATTGTCAAGAACGCTTTGCACAAAAGGAACATCTTACTGGACACAGCAGGTCCACAACAAAGCCTTTCAGTTGAGTTTGTCCATAAATCTTTGGACGAAAGGAACCATGTAAAGAGACATATTCTTACTCACCAAAAGAGAAACCCTATCAATGCAGTAATTGTCAAGCTGGTTTACAGAAAAAGGATCTCTCAAAATTCACATTCGTATCACACAAAAGAGAAACCTTAAATGTTGAGTATGTCAAGAATGCTTTGACAAAGCCCACCTTGAAATAGACATATTCTTACCACACACAGGAAAAACCTTATCAATGTGAGTATTGTCAGAAATGCTTTGCCACGATGTGAGATCTTGATAGACACATTTGTATTCACAGAGAGGCCTCTCTTCCATGCTTGTATTGCAGAAATGCTTTACACAAAAGCGCATCTTACAAGACATATTTATCATCACTACCAAACTTTTCATTGCGAGTATGGTCAGAAATGCTTTTGGACGAAAGATCCATCTTGATAGACATATTCTTACTCACACAAAGGGCAACATATCAGTGGTGAGTATTGTCAGAAACGGTTTACAGAAAGGGCTCTCTTAAGTCACATTCCGTATTCACCAAGAAAACCTATCAATGCAGTATTTCAGGAATGTTTTAGCAGAACCCCATCTTATACCCATATGATTATTCACACACGGGAAAAACCGTAAAGGATCAACAAGGTGCTTTCACAATTATGTGTCAAAAAAAAAATCCCGAAATTTTGCACTGATGTTAATAAGCTTTCCATCAATAATATTGGGTGAATAGTAATATCCTAACGAAAGGATTCACCTGCGAATTATTTATATTTGGTACCAAATTTATGAAATTTCAATGGGGTATTGAAGGAATAAAAACAGTTGTTGATATGAAATATAATTAAATAAAAATCTTCCTTTGTTTTCACTTTAAGACATTACTGAGCCAATAAAAACACTAAATATGGCAAAATTGTGGCGCCTCAAAATCGTTGCACCTTTAAGAGGAGGATTTTAGTATATTTCAAAGGGTAATGGGAGATTAAATCATCAGATGTCCCTTAAAATATGAAAATCCTGACTTGTGTACCAATTTCAAGCTAATATTTGAATTTTGTTTGCAAGCAACCTTGGAATTCAGATGATAGGTTAACATTGAAAAATTATAAGCAAATCAAAATCAACTTTTTTTTTTTTTTCACTGATAAAAAGCAAAGTCAACTTAATCTATATGAAATCACATACAAAGGACATGCATGGATGCCTTGAAATCGCTATTGCACCTTTTATTGTTGATCTATGAGGTATGACACAATATGATCATCTTGTACAAAAAATCACGGGGGGCGTACACCATTTTTGGTTGCAATGCGTGCTTATTTACCAACTACCAGAGCCAATGCGTTTTGCGACTCCTTGTATTTCTCAATTTATTTACTGGTGTTCATAGGAAGCATGATGTATATTTTAACCATAAGTACACAACATGAGGACCCCATTGATGCCAAAAACCCATACTGTAGGTTATATGAATACCTAGCTTGATATGGATGTCAATAACTGTGGTGAAAGATAAAGCAGATGTGGATAGCTGGGCAGGTGGCGCAGCTCCGGAGCATAAAAATTGACACTTATTCATAGATTGAAAGAGCGTTCTGGAGCACAAAACCTTGAATACCGTTAGTTAAGTCGCTTACTGTATTTACCGAAACGAAAAAACAGAACTCCCATGGATTACACGCTTTATTCCGTTATGCACGTTGTGCATGGATTGACGGAAAATAAAAGAAGCGTTGTATCCAATGGGGGGTTCGGTTCGTTTCGGGCCAAAAATACAGGAAGCCAGCTAAGGTTCCTATGCTACAGGAACACTCAAGTTACTCTGCTCCAGAGTGCCCATTTCGGGTAAACAAATGATCCTGCTACACGGGGGGGGGGGGGGGGGGGGGCCCCGAGATACTAGACCCCAAAAGTGGGTTACGCGTTGTACGCGGGTAAAAAAATCGACCCATGTTTATAGGAACCAAATTGCTACCACAAAAATATGACCACTTTATATGTTGGTTCCGAATTTCAACCATTTATATAGTTGGCTTGAAATTGGCACCATTTTCATAGTAATTTTAGCATCGGCCCATTTTCATAGTAACTTTTTTCCAAAAAACGAGAATTCAACCATTTCATGTGTTTTAGCGAAATCAGAAAAAAATACCCATTGTCATAGAAAATGCGACCAAAATGAAAAATGACCATCTTTATAGTAGCGGGGTGGAAAAACGAACCATGGTATAGTAAGCGCGTGAAAATGTGATCCCATATCGGCGGCACATATGTAATAACCCTTTCCACTGAGTACCCCCCCCGGGATCCTGTAGCATTATAAGATAATCAGAAGTTGATAGCTGGGTTGGTAGCAAGTGCACCGGAAACATAAAAATGGACATGATTTCTAGAAAGAGCTTTCCTGAGGCATAGAAACTGAATACAATTTATCACAGAGTGAGTGAAAAATTATACACTTTCAACACTTATTGTTGCGCCCCATTGCATGTACAATGGATATGAGATTTTTGATAGGATTCTTAGAATAGGATCCGAGATATTCTATCGGTACTATGTTTCAATTGGGATTATGTTTTATGCAAGTAAGAGGGAGGAGGTAATTTAACTTGTTCGGATCGGTAGCTGCACCATGGAAAAGAAAGGAACGAAACATTCAAATTGTGAATAAACGGCATTTACACATCCTAATCAGTGTCTTTGTCATCCAATGTCCTCCATCACAGTCAGTACACATAATGCTGTATGCATGTACTTCCTTCCCTAGCATTTTATGCTAAAATTGATTGTGTTGCTACTTCGGTTGCAATAGGGGCATAGATGGTCAGAAAATGACGGGATCCAACTTTTCAGACCCGCTTCTCTTCCGTGCAACGAGAGATTTTGAGGGCAACGAGAAGATTTTGAGGCACCGAAATTTTTGTTCATAATAGTATTTCATAAGAGCTATTAGATGAGCACTCCATATACTCTTACCTTTGTATTTGGCTAAGAAATTTCTTAAAAAGAGAGCAAAAAGGTTATTTTGATTTGCTTTATTTCAATGTAAACATTGGCTGAATTTAGTATTTTCTTCCTATACGAAATTAAAAATTCACAATTTTTGCCTAAGAAACAATTTCTCAGCTTAATCCTTTCAGATGGAACTTTTTGATGTAAACTTTACACCAGGCAAAAATCAATACTTTGATTTTTTTGAAGGGACACCTGATATGTGAAATCTCTGGTAGCACCTTTAAAGTATTACCTTGAAGAAGCAATATCCTTTAATCCATTCAAAAGAGTCTGTCGAATTATCATGAGGTGGTGGATTACTTTCCCCTATGGTTCCAGCTTTTGATGATGTGTGGACTTGACTCTCTCCTTCATAGGAGAGTGGGCATTGTCGTAGGGTTGCCGAAGGGCTGCCTAAGAATGATAGGACTAAATGACTCATTCCTCTTACAAAGTTTAGAGAGTCATGGTCGGCCTTTTGCGTCAATAGACCGTATTCAATATCCATCCATGTTGATGGAGACAAGATAAGACGGCATTCCAGTACTACAATACATTCACCTGCAGTGATCCCTGGGCAATCGCTAAACATGGATCGATGGACAGCTTAATGTATTGTAGTCCTGGATGTATGCATCTTTCCACCAACATGTATGGTGGCGATTGTCATATTGAATACGGTCCTTCGCCACAAATTTTTGGCAGCTTCCAGTTAAGGCAAGGCGTTTTCAGTGCAGCTCCATATTTTATTGACCTTTTAAGGATGTCTTAATAAGAGTTAAAATTTCTACCAACCTTGATGGCTCATTTCTGTTTTAACAGTGCCTGGCCTTGGTCAATTATAAGTTTCATTCGGTACAGTGTGTGTAATCTGTTGAGGTGTGTAGTTTTGAATACACTTTGGTGTCTTCCATTTAATTTGGTTTAGAATATTAGGTGCAGTAGTATTGCAACTTAGTACATTTCATTACATATGTGTACGTCTTGAATAATGTCTTTTTAGATGTCTTTTTAATGTGTTTTAATATATCAATTATCAATACAAAATAATAATAGTAAAAATATTTTGCTTTTTAATAAATACCAGCATTCGTAATAATAATACAGAGGTAAATTGAAAATCAACTTTTAAAATAATGTTAAAATATATACCATATATCCGTATTGTTTAGGTTTAAAATAAGGTATAGTAAGTCCAGGTTCTGACCATACCTGGATAGGACTAAAATGTTTAAGGTCATCCTGTGATTATGTTTAAGTGTTGTCAACAGTGGCGTACCCAAGAGGGAGGGGGCAGCTACCCACCCCGTGGGATCTGCCTCCCCGAAAAATTAATTAGTGTTTTTTTGGCTCACTGCCATTTTTACAGTGAAAACAACATAGGACTATACTAACATTTTAATATATGCTTGAAATATATTTGCCCCCCCCCGAACAAAAACGCTCGTTACGCCACTGGTTGTCAATAATTCCTCTACTGAATCAGTAAACGCATTTTAACTGTGCGTCTACATTGGCCAAGTCTGAAAAGGCATTTTAAGCATTATTTTCAAAACATATAAATGTTATTTTAAAACTAAAATGAATACAAAACACCGTATCAAACTTGAAGTGCCATTTCATCCCTAACCATGAATTTGATACATCACGTTTGTCTGTGAATGGTAACAAAGTTGTGGGTTGTGATGATTTAAAGACAAAATCCTCGAAAATATGATTTTGGGAAAAACTTTTCTTTGTCGAATATTAGCAATATTTACTGTAAAATTCGTAGTTTCAATTGCTTGGTACGTATTTTGCCATTTAAATAGCAACCCAATTCCACATCCTGTAAATAGTCCTGTTTTTTTTCATCCATTAAAACAAATCTGAGCATCGGATAATTTTACCCAGGATGACCTTTTAAGTATAGTGGAAACCTAGGCTATTTATGTTGTTGTTTTTTCTAGTAAATTCTAATTTATATAATAAAAAAAATATATAATTTAATAAATAAAATATAATAATTTTATATAAATTTATAATCCCCTAAAGAAATATTTTTTTTTTTTCAATATTACTCTCAACATATTCGTTTTGTGGCAGCACACTCAAGAAAAAAGACCCGTCTTTCTAAACGTTTTGTTTTCATCCATTTGCTTGATTCATCGAGCCTATAACTCCAGTTTTCTGAGGAACCAAAATCGAGTTTGTGGCCACTTCGGTTGAGTGAAAACGGTGAAGAATTAGTTAAGCATTAGGTACTCACATTTGGCACATGCACTTATTTGAAAATTCTTCAAAAGTATAATTTCATAAAGAAACTTTTAAAAAATGGCGAAAACTACGTATTGTGGAAATATTTTAAGTTCTGGCTTTTAAGATAAGTATAGAACAGTCGACCTACTGTTGTTGAAGAAATCGACCATATCTACCGTGGAGGAGAAAGTTTTTTATGGTCTTGAAGTATCATGAAAAGCAAAGTCCTACAGACACCTTGATACTTTGTTTTCAATTTATTTTTTTTTTTACTTCAACATTTAGTTAGGCATAAATAAATTATAGTACGATGTGGATTGATTTTTGTGAAAATTCATATACAAGGTTTTTCTAAATCAAAATTAGATGAGGATCTCCAACAATCATGGGTGTCTTTGTTTAAATGTGTTCTTGGATGTATTCTAGGGGGTCCAAGTTAACAGGGGTCAAATATAAAAGTGGTAAAATGTTTTAAAGCATACCATCATGTTCATTACCTTTCAAGTATTAAGAAAGGTATAGTTTTGCCCTACCTGAGGGTAATAGTACAAGAGTTACAAGGCAAAACAGGTTCAAGGTCACACTGGGGGTAAAAATTTCAGATTCAATGTTTTAAAATGTATCAAATTGGTCGTCTTACTTGCGAAGCCGAAAATCTACAGGTCGCGTGTGTCAATGCGTTTTGATGATAATTAAAGGGCAAATATGGACGTGGTCCCAGGTCTATGGGAGACCACTATAATATCCGTAAAGTCTTCACTTTGAAAGGGGAAACCCGATCATATACATTTTATTTCTTATGACGCCAATGAATCGTTAAAACCAGTTTCAACAAAATCGGACCATTCTATAAATAATGACCTGGAACTTTCTTGAGCCTCTTGTACTAAAACAATAGATCGTAAATATGGCAAACTATACCTTTTTAGAAACCCTATGAGCAACCGAACAGATTGGTATAAATTTTAAAACAATTTAAACACATTTATTGCTTACCCATGTACAAATTTTTCCCCCTTATATAACACCCAAAAACACATTTTAAAAAATGACACCCATGATTTTCAGATTCTCCATGAAATTCTGTATTGGAAAAACATTGGTGTCAAAATTGTATATGAAAAATACTAAACCAAAACATTAATTACATTTCCCCATGTACTAATAGTGCATTATTTTAAACCATTTCTTTGGATTTGGAGTGTAATGTTTATTTTGGTTGCAATTATTCCTTTTGGCATGAGATACCAAATTTGTAATAAATTCGAAGCTCCATTTCATTGAAACGTGCAATAAATATTTGTATTTATTTAATATTTATGAAAAGAAGATATTTATCATTTAACTTACTGTGTTGACTATTAAGGCTTGTGTCAAAAAATCTGGACTTCTTTTGTGTACTTTAATCTCTTGCCAAGTTGCACCCTTTTGTGAGCTTCAAGACAGCCTGACACAGTACTCAAACAACTCTGCCCATGCATAAAAGTGGCACAAAATCGATTTTGGTGTATCGCACTAAATTGATTATATCTCGTAATTGACAAAAGCAATTTAGATGAAACAAACACTATTGAAAAGCATAAAATAATCATACATGTGTATTATTTTTATCTATGTAAAACGATTTAGTCGAGAAACTTTAAATTTCTAATGGATTGTACTCTATGTTAATGATATTGTAAATGTTTCAAAAATCGTACAATTTGTCATGTTTGTTGATGATACAATTACTTACTCGCATAAAGACATTGCAAATAAGTTTGAACTCATAGAGAACTCGAAGAAGACAGGTTTAAGGCTAACAAACTCTCTGCCAATGCTTCAAAACGAATTATATGATTCTCGGAACGTCTAAAAACATGCATCAGTGATGATTGTAAGGACAGAACTATTGTATTAAATAAGACTAATCTTGTTAGGGTAAAAAGTACATAATTCCTCGGGGTAGAATATACATGGAAAAATCACATTGATAATAATCAAAAACATTTCAAAAGGAATAGGATCACTTGAAACATTTTTGTTCCAGAACATGTACTATAGACCTTCATGTTATTCTGTACCGTGATTCTTTAGTATGTAAATTAAGGTATTCTTGCTTGGGGCCGTGCTAATAAAATTTATCTTGGTAAGATTTTTGGAATAGGATTACTTGAAACCCCTGGCTTGAAACATTTTGTTGCAAAAATGTACTCTTCATATTATACTGTACGTGTACCTTGATTCTTCCGTACGTAAATTATGGTATTCTGACAAAGCAGAATTTTAAATTCCAAAAGTCACAGTTTGCATTCAAAATAATTAGAACTTTAGGTCTAATCCTCTGAAAATATGATTTTGATGAGGAAAAACTTATTTTCTTGTCGAATATTACCAATATTTACTGTACAATTTCTAGTTTTCAAATTGCTTGGTACAGATTTGCCATTTAAATATGCAACCAAATTCACCATCCTGTCAAATAGAACTTTTTTATCCAGTTTCAACAAAATCTGAGCATTGGATATATTTTACCACAGGATGACCTTCAAGCATAATGGAGCTTTAACTAAAGGTTGCAACCTAGGCAAATATATGTTTTTTAATAAATATATAATTTATAAAAAAATATATAATATATATATATAAATTTATTATCCTTAAAAGGGTCTGCCTAACAAAAATGGTACAATCGAAAACAAAACCAATTTTGTTTTTCAATATCAAATCTCAACATAAGTCGTTTTGTGTATTAAAGCAATAACAGCACATTTATTTTTAAAGAGCGCCCCCAATTTTCCGGATATTTTGAGATTTCTGCAGAGTTGCATTGGTAATTGACTAGCAAACAATACCTGTGAATGGTAGAGCTCAAAACCCTCTATGTGTCGCCAAAGAAGGAATTTTGTATTTAGAATAATTAATATCGGAGATCTCCGATAATAATTCAACGGCTGCTGGAAACGTCCTTCCAATATGAAATAGCCGGGAATTTGCGCCATGAACGTGTCTACGCTCATCGGGTTGGTACATTTACTGCACCCACTTTGCCTGCTCCCAGTCGAATTCAGCAGCCTTGACGGAATAAAGTGCACGTGATACTGTACTTTATTCCGTCAAGGCTGCTGAATTTAACTGGGAGCAGACAAAGTGGGTGCAGTAAATGTACCAACCCACGCTCATCCATTAGTAGTTCCGTCGGTTCAGAAAAGTCATGCTAGAGATCTTTTTCGTGAGGTGACACTATCTCATCATGAACAGACATAAATTTGGCGTTTTCAGCTCCGCCAATAAAATTACAATCAGGGATTCCGATTCTAATTACAAATTCGCTTCTTTATGACAAACACGCATTTTTTAGCATTACAACTCGTAGGTATAGTTTACTAGACAATTACCAATACAACAGTGCAATAATCTCAAATTTTGAAAATTGGGGGCGCTCTTCAAAAATGTGCTGTTATTGCTTTAAAGAAAAAAGACCTGGCTTTCTAATACGTTTTGTTTCATCTCATTTGCTCGATTCAATCGAGAGATATCCACTGGAACTTACTGGATAACAAGGTCAAATAATATCGTTCAATCAATCGCTTTAGGGCACAGATAAAAAATACCGTATTACGATTATGATACCTCATCAAAGCCTTCAGACACAATTTGTTCTTGTTTTATAAGACTCTCTGTTGGTGTATATTTTAAATTGTTTTTAATATTTATACTTATTTTTTTTGTCTATAATTTATTTGTTTGTGTAGGTTTATGATAGGTAATATGGTCATTTTTCCTTTACGGGGTCCATATAGCCCGGGCATTAGGCCTCTCTGAAATGGCCACATCGTCGTTTTTCTTAAATTGATGTGATTTGTATATCTGATGAATGAAAATAAAGACCGTGTATATATATTTCAATGTCAAAATGGGGCTAACCGACCCCAGCATTATTCTTTTTACAGTTTCAGAAATGTTAGACATTTTCAAGAAAAAGTGATGGAATGACATTCCGAAGATTACGTGGTTGTGTTATAAATTCGTTTCCGTAATGTGCTCTCATATCAATCCGTTGTAAATTGGACTTTGATTGAAAAATATCCAGATCTCAATATGATAGCGGGTGCCATATGCTGATCTTGGTAGGCCTACACTAGATCCCGACTTCCTGATTAGACCAACCCCTCCACTAGGGGGTGGAGTTATTTCACAAAAGTGCAAGTATGAATGGTATCCCAGCCCAGCGTATGGGGACACCCCTAACCATAAAACAACCTACCTTTAGAACTCTAAAAGTAACTCGTCAATGAACTCATTCAATCCATAACTCACCAAAACAACTCTAAAAACTCCAAAACAACTGATTGATGAAGTCAATCCTTAACTCGCCAAAAATAACTGATGACATAACTCACTAAAACCATAACTAAAAACATAACCGTTGATGAATTCCATCCGTAACTCCCCAACAAATAACTCTAAAGATTCTAATCAATGAACTCCGTAACCCACCCCCGCTTTTCATCATTCCCCCACCAAACGAACTCCAAACCTAACTCATCGATGAACTCACTCCATAACTCAACAAAAAATTAACTCTAAAAACTGTAAAACGTAACCGTCGATGTACTCCATCCATATGTCACCAAATAATAACTCTAAAAACATTTAACTCATCGAAAAGTTAAAGGTTAGGGATCAGGAGTGTAGGGAATGCCCGGATAAATAGGCCCGATTTGTTGATTAGGCCAAAAAAAAGTATTTTTTTTTATAGAAATGCTATGCGAAATGTGGATTGTTTTTCTTTTTTAATTATGCATTTTTGACCCACCTTTACTTTCTTTTTTTTAACTTAAAAAAAAAAAAAAAAAAAAAAAAAAAAAAATTATGCGGTCAAGACCAATTTTAAACAATTATCATGTTGTGGTGAGTCAAGTGTGGGAAATATCGGATATCCAAAACATGATAATGTATAAAATTGGGTGATTACGGCCATATTAATTGGTCTCGCTATGAGTTTTACATATTTGGGCGCCGAGACGCAGTCGAGTTTTAAATATTGGGCTCGACTGCGTCTCGCCCAATATTTTTGCAACTCGTAGCTCGACCATTAATTTGGGCTTAATCGATCAATTTTTATATCAAAATGCGGCGCGGCTCGAGACAAACTTGTTTTTCTGGCTTTCAATGGTTTTTGCTTTGATCAACAGGTGATGATACCGAAGGGCCTTCAGCATTATTCCATACGTTTAGTCGGGTCATTTGGAGAAATTCCGTGATCGTTTTCTTCGGGCGTTCTATCTCAGGCATTTCGTACCGCCTTTAACAAGCAGGTATTCAAGACTTCAGTATCTGGGGGTCCTATGTTGCCGACAGCAAGAAAGACTTCATGTCACGCAAAGACAGATTGGAATCTCTGCAAGAAAACTACACCACTAATGGCACTCTGGTATCTCCAATTCAACCAAGCTGAAATTCTTTAGAGCCTGTGTAGAGAGTATCCTGCTAATGGATCTGAGACCTGGAACATGAAGAAAGAGCTACAGGATAGAATGGATGGCACCTACACCAAGCTTCTTATGCGAGTACAAAACATATCCTGGCACGAGCACAAGACCAAAGCACAGATCTATGGAGATATCCCTCCAATTTCATATTCGTTGCCAAACGCCGTGCACGATTGACCGGTCACTGTCATCGGCGATTGACCAAGTAGTCTCAGACGTCACAGCCATAGGAAATTACCATGCCAACACAGGGGTCGTCGCCCCCTTAACTACATTGAGTTGATGCTCGAGAATCCAGCAGGATCCATTAGTGGACATCCCCAACCTAATGACAAACAGGGACATTTGGCGCCGCTACATGGTGAACAGAATCTCGGCTGCGGCCGTAGATAGATAGATTAAATGAAAGAGCAAGACTAGAAAATAAAATGTAGATTCGAAATCTTTCAAAATGGTTAGGACTTTGACAAAATACTGATCGAAAACATGCCCGGGATACTTTTTGTGCCAGGTGTAGGTTTAAATAATGTTAGGGTATGCTCAATGAGAGTAGATGTTGTATTTCAAAATGTGGTTCATTTACGGATTTACTATTTAATTTTTTTTTCAGTTATGAGTTAAAGTTTGCTTACTCACTTCTCGAAGGAGTGGTCGCCCATTTCGTAAAAACATGTGCAACTGTGATAACCTTAAAGCCTAACTGACTTGCACTAAATCTGCAGTGAGCACAGATCTCTGTGGTATCTTAAGCTGGATCTTGTAAGCGTTTTAAATCGCAATGAGAGGATACAGATCATTTGTGTGTAGGTATTGTGGAATGTATTTTACATCATTGGATAGATGCCGGTGGGCTCACCCAACCGGCACCACTGCCCGCATGAACGTTACCAAGCTTTGCCAAACGCGGACAAATATGGCAACGCATGGGGGTTAATGACAATGGTTCCCCATCGTATGGTGGTTCTATCCCATTGGATATGTATTTGGGATACATGATTGGGACGCAAAAACTGTATTACAACAGGGGTTCGCATCTATGTTCGCTCTCGCGTGCCCTATTTGTCCGCGATTTTGGTACCGATCATTACGGTCAGTTCACGATTGAGTGAGCCCACGGGGAGATTTAAGGACCAGCACAATATCAATCACAGAAAAAAGTATTTGAAGTAGTTGCAGGTGAACATTGTATGCTGCAAGAAAAATCAAAGAAAGAAACATACAATGGAAATCGTTTACAAGTGATAAATCGTGGCAACGCTTTAAACAAAAGGGAGATCCTGAGAGAGATTTTCGAATTACAGAGTGAAACTCTACCCCATGGGGTATTGTCAGGGAACGCTTTACACGATGGAAATCTTACTAGACACATTCATGTTCACACGAAAGAGTTTCAGTGTAAGTATTGTCATAAATCTTTGCACAGAAGGACCCATGTTAAAGACATATTCTACTCACACAAAGGA
>JAMKCH010017320.1:0-30549 GCA_023653785.1 Ophioderma brevispina
CATGTGAAACCTGTATTGCCATTCATGTACCAACTATTACTTGTAATCAGTTCTTTCAATATAATGTATTCAGGTTCGTACAATTATATTTATCCATGTGCATTTGTTTTCTTAATTTATATGTAATGTATAAAACAGTGATCAATTTCTAAGTTGTACATATCATCTGAACTGTTGAGGGTGTTCTACATGTCATTACATGACACTATAACCAGGAAACAGCTATCGTGGGAGAGCATGGCCTAGCGGCTAGGGTGCTTGCCTGTGGCACAAATTTACCAAAAATTCCCCGAGTTCAAATCCTGGTGGGGACACTTGCTGGGATTTAACTGGGTACTCGATTCTAGATTTGATCTGTATACCAGCTATTGATTCAAAAAATCGGAATACCTCTCTCCTCCATGGTTCACTTGAAATTGGGCAAATGAATCATGAAAGCACCTCGTCCTTCGGAGGGGCGTTAACCTGTCGGTCCTGTGTGCAGAGAGTCACAACTGTACATGTAAATCACAACCAGTTTCGAATAAGAGAAGGGTGAAAACCACTGACTGTTCCCAATCCGCCCCAGCTTCAAAAGCGAGCCATGTTAGGAGCATCCGTATCATGGATACACGAGGCCCCGGTTCAGCTTATTCAGCTGAATAAATCCTGACACCACCACAAGCCATTACCAATGACTTGTGGATACAAAAAGAAGCTAATGTACCAAGGTAAATAAGCTCACGAGTTTACCTTGCTTACCTTAGTTTGGTCCCTGGTTCAAATCCCAATGGGACCTGTGACTTACTGCAATTTAATTGTGTTTCAAAGAGTTCTGGATTAATGTTAAGTAAAATATGTGCATTAAACAGCAGGATTCTACTTTCCCCCTTAGCTCATGTAAAGCCATCGGTCCCATGTATAAAGAGTAAGATCTGCACATGCATATTAACCACTGGCTGTCCCAACTTGCCCCAGTGCTCTGATGAACCCCAATGGAAATAAGCTTCTTTGGAGGCTTTCTTGGGGTATCCAGGACAAAGATCTTTGCAAATTAAAAGGAAAAGGTGAACTGAGAGAAATAAATTTATACTTGGTGATCACAGCTGTTAGTTAACCTGATGGTGCAGATTGGTTTTGCGTGCTGACACCTACATGACTAATTTAATGCAGAATCTTGGAGGAGATTGAACGAAACTTGAGAAGTTTCTAATATGCTGCAACACCTTAAGTGCATATGTTTTGGATTATGTATTCATTTCTAAGGTTTGCTACTCAACCTTATAACATTACCCAAATCCACACCATTATGTGGGTTTGTAAGAGGCCTTATTTTCTGCTTTAATATTTAAAATAATGTATAGGATCCCTACTTTGTACTCCTATAGGGTCTATATAGCTCCTGCTTTCTGTGGAACGTGGTCAGATTTGCTGATAACCCATGGTCGAGTTGAGCAGGGTACTCCAAACCCTGAATTTCCCCCCAGACTTGAATAGTGATTTTAAAGGTGCAACGAGAGATTTCACATATCAGGTGTCCCTAAAAAAATTGAAAGTTCTGATTTTTGCCCTAATATAAAGCTTTCCATCAAAAATATCCTCATCTGAAGGATTAAGCTGAGAAATGTTTCTTTGGTGCAAAAGTTGTGAAATTTCTAATTTCGTATAGGAGCAAATACAAAATTCAGCCTATGTTTTACATTGAAATATAAGCAAATCAAAATCACCTTTTTTCTCTCTTTTAAGACATTTCTTGTAGCATAATATAAGGTAAGAAATCTACTGAGTGTTTAATCTATTTGAAATTACTATTATAACACAATATTTGGGTGCCTCAAAATCTCTCGTTGCACCTTTAAGTCTGTGTAAAGTTGCAACATGTCAGGTCAGATCTATTATTGTGTGGGGTGAGAATCAAAGAAGTATTTTGTGGAAATGCGGGAGTTCATCAATTTTTAAAGAAAATATACAACCACAAAAACAGGAATGGATGTATTTAGATGGTCTATTCTTGGACAAGCCTAAGTTTTTACAGATGACAATATACCCTGCTCAATAGACCGGTCTAGGAAATTAGCAAAAAAAAAATGATTTTGTAGCAAGAAGGAAAAACAAAAAACAAACATCTTTGAGACTGGAACAGTCCAGGGTCAGGATATAAGCTGTTGGGGATTCTCTCAGCTTAGAGGTGCAAAAAAAAACACCTTAGGCAAAAAAAAAAAATAAAAAAAAAAGGTTGTTTACAGTATGTCTTGCGCATTTTGATTTTGGAGCCCTTTTTACCGCATTTTGCTTTTTTGATTTACTTAAAAAATTTGCTTTATTTTTAGACAAAAATGCCTTTAAGTAATCTTTAAGTAATCCCAACTTGATATTTTTGTTTTATAAACTAATGATTTGACAGTCAAATATGATTTGCAACTGTTTTGATTTGCCATTTGGCCAATTTGAGCCATTTTTGGGAAAATCCTTTAACAAAAATTTTAAAATATAAAAAAGTGCATTTTCCATTTATATTTTTGGACTACCTACTGGAAACAACTTGATTGTTTTGGCCTTACCCTGCTCATCTCCACTGCAGAGGTTGAAATAAGTTTATATATAATTATAGTGTTAATCCTGGTAGTGGCAATTCACAATGTGCATGTTAAAATAATATACCTCTGATATTCTGTTGTATTGATACTGCTAGCTATGATAATAACTATCTTAGGGACATTTGCTATTCTATTATAAACATTCACTTTTAGGACCTATTATAAACATTTTGTATTACTGTTAAATGTGAAAGTGTATGGATACATGACGGGAGAAATCTTTAATGGAGTTGAAGATCCTTTATATTCCCTATCCGTTTGGAATCAGTTATATTGGCTTAGCATGAGGACTCGACAATTGTTGTGGTCCGTCTGCAAGAATGCACATAGGGATTGCTTGTGTGTGTCTGTCCCCTGTCTGTCTTTCCTACACTGTGGTAAAAGTGTTAACCCATTTGTTAACCCAAATGTAACTGTTTTCACATAACGTACACCTTCATGTAATGGTCTTTGGGAGGTGTCCCACAATTTACCCCTCTAAAGAGTGGGATCAAAGGTTATCTAGAGGTCCACAGCCAAAAATTGTCATGATTTATCAAATTTCTTGGTGTTTCCACATGTGTCGGATCAATTTTCATGACATTTGGTCCTTGGGTAGTGTCACACATGTTGTTTACCTCATTTGATCTTGTTGACCTCATGTTCCAATTCCCCTCAGATTGTATAACGCGTAACTTTTGACGTGTGTATCACAAGAAGAAGAAAGAAAGAAGAAAACAGGTATGGGAAACTTAATATTTCAAACTCTGCAGTGATAGTCAAAACTCAAAATATAAATTTCCACCATTGTGGCGGCGTTTTCCCAGGATCGCATTCACAATCTGTACCCTATTTGCTTTTTTCTAAAGTGACAGGAGGAGAGTGTTTTAGGTCCAATATTTCTCCTCAAAAAATGCACAGGATCGATTGTAGGACCACCTACCAGAACGTTCCGAAGGTTTATTGACAAACAAGTACAAAAGCAAACAGCAAGCCTTGTTTTGAAATGTCTGACTATCGTAATGGTCCCCATAGAAACCCCGTGCTTTGACTTTCTGTGTACAGACAGAAAGTACTAACCATAGAATATTATTACATAAAACGGCGTTTCGGCTTATTCACTCAGGTGTGATCTAATACATTGCAAAGCATTCCAAATCAGAAAAAAAATTTTTTTAAATTTTGACAATTGGGGGCGCTTCTTTCTGGAAATCTCCTAGTCATCTTTAATTAACTTTCTGTTAAAATGGAGTGCTATGATCTTAAGTTAATTGTGTAAATTACTTATTAGGTCCTAATTGTCGGTATGAAGACTATGGTTTGGTTCATTGTCAAATAGGCAATATAACACGTTCTATATTTTCTTGCCTTTATGGAATATGCTGTAGGATCCCCAACCCGCTCATTCACATTTTAGCCACTATATCTTACAAAAAACCAGTAAAAAAACAGTGAAGCCAACAATTTTTTCTCGTGTTTTAAAATTTGAATTAAGGGCTTATCTTTGTAAGAATTGCTTAAATTTGTAGCAAAAATATATGACAAATATTGTACCAGCTTAGCTGGGGCTTCAAAGAACTTTGCATAAAGGGTGTTCGAGTTATTTTTGTTCTGTAGGGAATTGGCTTGTGGTTGTGAAAAGTACTTATTTTAAAATTATGTTAAAATTGAGGAGTAGCCTTTGATTTATGGTTCTCAGGAATGCAAGCCAATGGAACAAAATGGATTAACAAGAAGGATCTAATGAGAATTGGACAGAAAAGTACTTAACGTACTCATATATTTATATTTTTGTATAACATTTTGCATAACATTCTTTGTCAAAATATAGACTAGTTAAGTTAGTAACTGATTAAAAGGAGAAATAACTCACAAAGTGATTATGTAACTGCTAATTTAAAGTGGCTCATGCCTTGACTTGGAACGCAAAGTGTGTGATCATTTTGACCAGGGTTCAAAATAGGATTTAGCTTGAAGCCGCACACATATAAAGGAGATACTGGTCTGATCATACCCACTTGTAGAAAAATGTTTGTCACTCCAAATATGTACATTTGAAGATATTGGGTGTTTGTGAAATACACATGATAAAAATGCAAACATGCGTCAAGCATCAAATGCTTGGACAAATTGCTTGCTCTACAAAGTGCATCTGAAAGTTCATGCAAACACTGCCACCATAAGCACATGTGCAAAGAAAGCAAAATATTCAAGCGATGCATATCTGGACATGTACAGTACTCCCAAAAAACATTGGCAGCCAGGTCGGTATCTCCTCTCCTTTATATTAGCATGAACCAGTTTATTAAGCAAGGTAGGATTAGGGGGGCACATGTGGTGCAGTGGATCAGCGCTCGCCTCATAAGCATAAGGTTGTGGGTTCGAACCCCGCTGTCACCAATGTGTTGTGCACTTGGGCAAGGCACTTTACCTCGCTTGTCTCTCTCCACCCAGGAGTATAAATGGGTACCGGCATATGCTGGGAATGCAAAACAGACTCGCTGTGCGGGAGGAGTGGCGAACCCCCCCACCATTATATGATGGAGTCTGGCCCAAGCGCCAATGACAGAGAGATGGGCACTCTGCCTGCGGGCGCAACATTTGCATTTTTAGGATTTGATGTATACCAACAAATGGTAACTGTTTTAGAAGCAAATAACTGGTTGATGTCCGACAATAGTGAGCTTTTGTTTTGGTAGACTGGATGGTAAACATTTTTGTGTCCCAGAACCATCCATCATTCAAAACAATAGCTCCCTAATGTCATGTTTTGTGATGTATTTATTAGCAGACCTTGCAAAACGAAGTAATAGTTCTTGCTCATTATTACTCACTTTATACTTTTTTCTTAATTGGCTCTTTTATGCCATTGATGGAGCAGAACTAATCAGAACTGCCTCACTTCATCATTTAATCACATAAGCGAGGCAGTTTTGATTATTTGAGCATATTTGGCAGTGGCATTGCATTCACACCAGTTTGGCCCATCAACGACAGGAAAGGGCCAGTTACAAATATGGCATTAAGTTCCCAGCATATTGTTTTATCTTGCTGTAGTTCTGCTCAAGTTTCTCAAAAGTTGTTGCAAGTTTGTAGAGTATTCATGGTTTGAATATCAATTGCTTTGATGGAGAGTGGGTTAGTGATTTTCCATGGCTTTGCACAACTTATACCATATCCCATCCATTAGGACTATATTTGCATTTGCTTTCTGGTCCAAGCTCACTCTAAGGTTTTTCTGGGTATTCTGATTTCCTGCTGTTCCTAAACTGATCATATAGGTTTGAGTCAAACTTCAGTGTAGCATATAATGACATACAAAATTGAAATCATTTCCTTCTCTTTGTTTTGGTTAGTTTTCTAGCATAATTTTATAATACTCTTCATATCACATCATTTCTTCTACCAATCAAGTTTTACCAATTGCTCACAATATAGAGGGTATTCAGAAATACCTTTTTGATGAATTTGGTGCTATGTCCAGCTACTTCTATCTTTTCAGAAATGTGAGCAAAACCATGACTTGATAGCTGGAGGATGTACCAATTTTGTTACAGCTTGTCACAACAAACTAAGGCTCTTTAGTGATATTTGACCTGCAAGGCAGGTTGTCCAAACATATCATTTGTCTTTATTCATTACATATCATGTTATTAATCTAGTATTCATATGACAGCAAAAGTGAACAACTTTGATAATAAACACAAGAAACAGAATCACTGCATTGAAGATTTTATTTTGTGTAATGCACAATACATCTACTTGGTATAATGAAAACATTTTGAATGGTTTATGAAATAAATTCAATCCACACTGCATAAGAGTAGTACATAAAGAAGTGACTGTAAGCCAATATAGTCTCAATTTCCATGGCATAGTTCAGTACCTTCCATTCACCTTGTTTTTGAGTAGGATTTATGATACCCAAAACTCACAAATCAGATCTTGGTAATACATATTCATGAATTGTCCTTGGTGGATGAGGATAATTTGGCTCACATGGCGCTGGATTAGGAAGAAATATTTTATGAAAAGTTTGATAAGAATATGACAATCCACATACTATTCCCAATTGAAGAAATACAAAGTGGGAATAGTACAAGATCTGGCATTATCCTGATATATAACCTTAATGCAGAATAAATCATAAGGCAGCTATTTGATAGCAACATTATGAGTATCCACAAATAGCTGCTTTATTCTGCATTATGAGGGCATATTAATGATATTGCCCTGGAGGGTTATCTGATTGCTAATGTGACATGAATTGAGAGCTCGGACTTTTCAAAGTACACCAAATGAAGAATGCGCAATTCAGAAATTTACTGATCAAACTATCAAGTTAAACTGGATGTTATTACAGTGAATGCCGGCAATGCCACTACTCACTAATGAACATGCAGAGGTGTGCTTCCAGAGATTTCAAATCTTCCCCAGCCCTATCATCTGAAAAAAGCCACAATATGGTAGGCAAAACAACAAATATCATAGTTTACTCTCTTACAATGTCAAACAAATAACAAATTACCAATGTTTGATTTTTATGACAGATGACAGAACATGTTCTTATTTACACCAGATGTGACTTAGTTAAACCAAAGTTTATCCGGTTTTGTCCAGTCAACGGGGGGTGGCAGGATACACATCACCATCGGCAATACTGCTGTGTGAAAAAGATAATTGACCGGATGCCTTCCTTTAACGTCAATCCACAGTTTTCAGCGGTGGCCTAGCCTTTGGGCAAATATTCTAGCGCAGTGCTGGATGGCCGCCAAGCTCTCCAGAGCTCACGCCCTTGTAGGTTAGTCTTCTTTTTCATTATACCAGGGTGGTAACCAGCTACCCCTCCTCATCAGATTTCCTTTAGAAAATACGATGGGGGTGACGGTTTATCTGCCGACAACTCGGCCCTAGGACATGTACAGGTAGTACTGGTTACCAACGTAGCAGGCCCTCGAAGGGGAAATGGCCATTGTATTACTTCCCTCAAAACCAGTATTGCATTTATAGTAGTGCTGAATGTTCCTACGTACAGTAATTCTATGAATATTCTTTTTAAAACTTTCAACGCTACTCACATTTACAACTCTATGGAGTGCATACGATCTATGACATTTCATCTTAAAACATCGCTATAATCGAGGACAGAAAACCCTTTGACGAGCGCTTACCACCTGGGTGTAAAAGGGGGTGGAGCAATCACACGTATGACACGTGGTCAGTGACCAAGCAAACAGCAGATCGCTTGGTGGCCAATCAGAGGCAAGTGCATTTTCCCGCAGTAAAAACGCAGAGGAGAACCAGGAGTATGCGCTCGTCAAAGGGTTCTGTCCCCGAGTTGCAACAACTTTCAGCAGAGCAATTAACATCTCCTGAAGCACTGGTGGATCCAGTGAAAATGTGGTAGTGTTGAAGTTTTAAAAAAAGAAATAATCACAATTTTTTGTTTTACTGTTGCACCTTTAAAAGTATGGCCACAGACACATACTACCAGTGGTTTAGGCTCCCTGGGCGGGGTCGTCCGCGAACTCAGTCGTAAATCTATACGTGCATTACTATGTCATGCCTGAGTTGATCAACTTATCCAAAGCACTGGGTAAATTGTAACTGGTTATGAAAAGGTCTATTATGTAGACATACGCATGAGTTAGTATACGTAGGGTTACGCATTGAGGTTCGCGAACGGACCCCAGGGGTCGTAAAAAGAGCCAAAATGGATAAAACGGTGAGGTAAATTTAAATCCTAATTTTCAACCCTTGATATGATCAATCTCCTGATAGCAAAATTGCACTTGAAAATTAGTGATTGGGGAATAAGGCCATCATTGGGAGTTTCCGTAACCTGACTCATCTGGCACACTTATGAATTCGGAAACCTTACCTGAATAAACCTGTGCTTTATTATGTGAAGGGTTTCCAAATTCATAAGTGTGTCAGATGGGTCCGGTTACGGAAACTCCCCATCTATAGGGTTACCTACCCTGTACTACATGCTGAATCGTAAAAACCCAATAATATCAATGTCAGAGAATACACAAAACTCTCCTTTGCATTCAACATTTGACAAATAAAGAACATGGTACTGCTTCATGAATATTGATAAGATACCAGGCTTTCTCTCTGGCTATATAAACAGATGCAGCCTGTTATTTTTCCCTTAACCAAGTTGAGGTCAACTTTAAAGCTCATATACACAACTCCTCATTAAAAATATACAAAACATGGTCGATCATTAACATTGCCTACCACCATGAGTTTGTTTTCCTCACTTGGTTACGGTAAAAAATAATGCATGCTGCATACCTCATCACCATAATGCACTTCAAATACATTGATTGTATAACAATAAACCATATAACACTACACTTGGAAGTTCACAATCTGCAGATAAATTATTAGAACTCAACATTTTACAGAGGTCAAAGAATACAATGTCATATTATACACGTCACAAATTAAAACTGAAGTCAATATTAAGTACTCACAATAAATAGTTGGCTTTGAATAACACCCTTTGATGTTCCTTAATTAAAATTCTTTGGTATAGTAAAATGAGAATGCCTTGTTTTAAATACTGGGGAGACTTTGGTTACAGCTGGAGTGAAGGTACAATCAACATAGATAAATAATGGCACCTGATGCAACAGGAACAAAGCCAAAGTATAAACCCCTTAAATGGACAGAATGTGAATAATGCTCAAGGTGATCTGAGAACACAATAATTATGTAAAGAAAATCCTCACAGTTTGAAAATCTTTTATTTCATTACTATTAGTCTGTTACACTTTGTAATAACAGCTACATACAGCATCAAAGAGTGTAATCCCCTTGACAACTAACACTATCCACTGTACTGCTATTAGGAGAATCAGCATGCCTTCATGAAAGTGAAATGAATGAAATTTGCGACTAATAATTGTTTTGTATTTCTGTTTTTACTGAAATACTAAAAAAAATCTTATGAGAGCAAAGGTTCTAAGACAGGGGTGTCCAACCTGTGGCCCGCTAAGAGCTCGCATGCGGCCCGCGAGGTACTTCCCAGAATTAGCAGAAAAAATAAAATGTGTAAATATCTGAAATAATAGATTTGATAATAAAAATGAAATTTGAATTAGTTCAATTTCCTCAATCTAAAATCAAACTTTATATTATAAACCTTGTTGGAATAGTCCAATTTCATCAATCTGAAACCAAAATGTTTACAAATTTGCTAAAAAGGTCAACATTTCTCAGAAAAATTTAAAATTTGGGTTAAATTTGGCCCAAAATCCGCATCTCTGGTGTAGCTATGGGTTCCCTTCCATGGGTCCTACTTCCAGACTCTCATATAGGCATGTCATAAACACCCCCCCCTCCCCGATTACTTGCTTGTGGCCCACAATAGTCATGGTGTGCTGTGTCAAAAAGGTTGGACACCCTGTTCTAAGATGTCCGACCCTGTTCTTCCTATAAATTCTTGACTCAAATAAGAGAAGACATCTATAATATAAATATGGTTCCCTTTGACAATAAGGCTAGATTCGATGTGAAAAACAGCACCAGTAAATACAGCATATAAAAGTGCATACTCTTCTTTCTTTTAAAAAATTACAGGTAACAAAAAATAAAATAGAAGGCGTTGGTATCCTGATGCAAACATTCACAACAGTATGTGATATGACTTAAAACAAAAATAACCAAAAACCATGGCAACAGTTGAACCTTTTAAACCAATAGAGACCATTTTATTTTTGTACTAATGCATTTGGTGTGACTCAAGTTCATCAGGCCCATACGCGGGGGTGGGGGGGGGGGTGCGTTTCGCTCGCCCCCCCCCCCCAAAAAAAAAAATCCACAAAAGGCAAGGTCCCCACTTTTTGCTCAATTTTTCAATAAAAAGGGTAAAAAAATGACCAGTTTTATGGGTTAGGGTCACTTTTAACAAAAAAAATTCCACTTTTATTTTTGAGAAAGGTCCCTTTTTTCAAAGGTCCCCACCCCAAAATAAATCCTGCGTACGGCCCTGACTAGTATATATAGAAAAAACATCCAATGGGCCTATTTGTATGCTGAATTGCTTGTACCAGTCCACCTCTATCTCAGCATTTCTGACAAAATCTAGTCGTAGAAGTCAAAATCATCTTTGTCCTCTTCGATTTTGTCCAATGTTTCCGTCCCTGTGGCCACTCATCTCAGACTCCTCCATATCAGATTTCTTCTCCCCAGAATGCTGCCGATCTCTGAAGGGGGTCACTCCGTGCTGTAGACATTCATGCTGGAATATTACATATGTTTTTTATTTTTCATTAGGGTTCCATATTTAAATGAATAAATGATATATCAACACAATGGTGCAGTCAACCTGTACAATGGCACAGTCACCCCATGCAATGGGGCAGTCACCCCGTGCAATGGCGCAGTCACCCCGTGCAATGGCGCAGTCACCCTGTGCAATGGCACAGTCACCCCGTGCAATGGCACAGTCACCCCGTGCAATGGCACAGTCACCCTGTGTAATGGCGCAGTCACCCTGTACAATGGCGCAGTCACCCCATGCAATGGGGCAGTCACCACGTGCAATGGCGCAGTCACCCCGTGCAATGGCGCAGTCACCCCGTGCAATGGCGCAGTCACCCCGTGCAATGGCGCAGACCCACGTGTAATAGCGCAGTCACCAAGTGCAATGGTGCAGTCACCACGTGCAATGGCGTAGACCCACGTGTAATAGCGCAGTCACCAAGTGCAATGGCACAGTCACCCTGTGCAATGGCACAGTCACCCCGTGCAATGGCGCAGTCACCCCGTGCAATGGCGCAGTCACCCCGTGCAATGGCGCAGTCACCCCGTGCAATGGCACAGTTCTCAAGTGCGGTGGTGCATCCAATGCCAATGGTTTTCATAAAGTTCCAACAACAAAGGTTGCAATAGCAGTCACCAAATGCAATGGTTCAGTCACCATGTGCAATGGCACAGTCACTGTGTGCAATGGCATAGTCACCATATGCAATGCTGCAGTTACCGCATACAATGGTGGAGTCACCACCTTGACACTTGTGCATGCATATTCACCTTTGCTGTATTCTTGACATTGCAAATTTCTTTTCAATGATTTGTAACTAAACTTCTGAACACTGTCTGCCATTCATACAAAATTTCAAATTGGCTTAGTACAACATAAAATCACTCCAATAACCAGTTGAAATGCAGCTTGCAAATGGTTCTATCCCTTCTCACCCTTCATTTATTCTTACGAAATTGTTGATTGGTAAAAATATAAAATTGCAAAGGTTCCACTGTGACTAATTGGCAGGTAGGGCTAGGATTAAAGGAGGGGAACCAGGAAACACCTGAGTGGAAATGATTTCTGTGTAAATGTATTAAATTACTTGAGGGGACGGGTGAGGGACTGAGGACCCTTTTGTCATATTTGATCAGATTGCCATATTTGAAATGAACTATGAACTGTTAATCTCACTGTCTGTCTAGACTTACTGTCATGATTGTTTCAGATATGAAATGGCAAATTTGATTCCACCAAAATCTCTGAAAAACCTGTACACCAGGGTTTACACTAGGTTTTGAATATAGTGCGTCTACGGACGCAAATTTGTTCCCTGAGGTTGCAAAAGTGGGGGTCCACTTCAAATTATAGGCGTTATAGATTAACTAAATGTCAAGTTTTAACAGGTTTAAGCACTGTTTACACTACTGTAAACTCCATAAACATCCAATTCCAAAACCTAAACTGGGCATATTGAAAAGTATACCTCGATAACCCTTAAACTCCAAAAGTACTCTATCTAGACCAATTATGTCAACCCTAAATGAGTGTAACTATAAGCAAACACGCACACTAATGTGAACCCTGCTGTACACCTAACATAGTAAATTTTTCTTTTTCTTACTGACCTTTGTTCATAGCAGATGGGACATAGCCTGCCCCAGGAGGGGATGGGGAACTCTACTGAGAGAGACACTTGTGATCTGATCTCTCGTGAGCCACCATTAGGTTTCATTTGTTGTCCTCCATCTTCATCATCGCTACCATAAGTGAGGGAGACTCATAGAGGAGAGGGGAAGGAGTATAGTGATGGACGGGGCAGAAAGGGGTTCGGAAAGTGAGAGAGGAAAGGAAAATGGGGGGAAAGATGGCCTAGACTTCCTCCGGAGATGATAGACATTCCGCTTCTTTTTCTGCATCATTTTAAAAACAAGAATTACTGGTTGTTTAATTAATAGGTTCCTACGCTTACGCTGGTAATGGGAGTGATAGTATCTCACGTAACAAGTTGACAGAGCCAAACTAATTATATTATTCATTAGTATGCATGAATTATGTTGCCAAAACAATACAGGATCTGGAATCACTACGGCCTACCACTCCACAACATTGGAAGAGGGTCAGTCATGGCACTAAGGCCTTATACTGGATTAATTCATCAAAATTCTAGCACTCATTAATATGCCTCACCAAACTACACACACTTGATCTGCAACTTTTCTATGGGCTATCCCCTACCAAGTTTGATAGGATCATTCACTACATTGATGAGTTACAGTGAATTAATGGTAATGCTTCTTCCAACCGCACATACACCTATACAAACCTAAACAATTACTTTTTAATTTCCTCTTGTCTGGATTAAGTAAAGAAATTGGGCAAACATTGTATGATGCCAAAAATGAATAAACATGGTAGAAGATTAACTCATGTGATTCTGTACTTTAAATACTGTCCACACAAAACAAAACTTGCTTAAAATAGACCCTACAGAAATGCTTTGAGACTCTACTTAGCCAAGTCTTACTTGTTTGCTGATCCTGATGGTGAACTGTGGTGGATTCCAGCAGCTTTCCAATCTCATCCTCAGAGTCCTGACTCATCATCATCACCCTCCAGCATCCTCCCTAGTACTTGACTTTGCTCTGTCTGTGCCTACATTATTCCCTATCAAACGCTGATATGCATCAGTTTCTGTCAAAGAAATGCAAAGAATGCACAAGGACAAATTGAGGAGAGTTATTGAAGGTTGCCAATTTGCAATACCCTCCATATATGGTGAGACTTGCCATCCCTTATACATTTATAGTTTCTTGACTGAAGTTTAACCTTAGAATTTTTTTTAAATCTTTCTCGTTTGTTCAAGATCAACACTTCAAATGTTTACTTTCAGATTTTGTAAATATGCATGTACATACTGACTATTATATTAAATAACATAGCTTTTTTGAAAGTTTTATAATACAGTAAAGCAAAGGCAATTACTGAAAAATGTTTCAATACTCAAAGGCTGTAAACAGTAGGTCTAATTATGTTAGTAAGGCTAAAGCCCAGAGGTTTTTCATTGGAACTCACTCTGTAGCAGTAATGTACAAAGAAATAAGGTCCAAAAACAATTTTGTCCCAGAAGATATGTGAAAAAAGCAAATGCGAAGTGCATTTTTTTGTTTTCTAGTTTCAAGAAAATGCAAAAAAGCGAAATGGCAGGATTTAACACAAAAATTATTGCCAAATTTTCCTCTTTTTTTTCTGATTAAAAAAAAATTAGATGAGTAAAACCTAATAAAATAATGTGCCTAAAAAATCAATTTCAAAGCAATGCGCCATGGCTTTCCGAAACAACTTTTTTTCCTTTCTTGCCTAATCCACCAAAAACAAACCAAATTCATGAGTCTAACATGAAGCACTTTTCTTTGGAAGACCAATATACTCTCAGAAAGATGGTGCCCTTAACTTGAGAGTACTTTGCTGTCAAAAAAGCTATCGTCATCACTTTCAGCATCTTCACTCCTGTCGCTTCTATCGGTGTCTCCTAAGTTCAGCCGAGGCACTGGGAAGCAAATGATCAAAAATTATGTACTTATTGTATAGACTCTAAGCTACTTAGGATACTTCTAAGGGTACATATTATATTATAGTTCCCAGACTAGTTTCTAGAGCACCGCATCATTTATTAGTTCGATTCAGTAAGGCCGACCCAGAGATTTCCTGAGGAGGGCGCCCCGTCAATTTCCAAAACCATCGTGTTTTTTGCATGTACATTAATTCTTGTCCAGATACTAATCACTGTGTGAAATGGCTAAGCTTAAATCGAATTGCTTCATATAGAACACAACTTTGGGTTATAAAATTCCGGAGCCGGAATTTTCGTTATACACAGTATCCATGGTACTAAGACACACATAAATGTTTACTGCATCAAAACGAAAATCCGATTCATCTCAACTTTCAGAATTGTGCCTTTTAGGTTACAATCTTTAGGTCTAGTTGACTATTGTTCATTATACATAAAAAAATAATATTTCAAAATCTCTGAGTCAGACTTTAAGGGCATTTGTCAAATGTCATGAACCGTGTTTGTTTTTTGGAGATATTGTCTTCAACAGCATCAGGGAGCATCATCAGGGAGCATCACGCATGACATATTTTCTTAGATTGATGATGTATTTTGAGTATTTTACACATTCTTACTACTATCACTATGTTTAGTTGATATTGATCTAGACTATTCAAATGAAGTTCTTTTACATTGATCTAAGTGAATGCACATTACATTCACATAGACAAAGAAAGAATACACTATTACAATATTGTCCCTTCTTGGTAAAGCCATGGTATGAGATTTTTTAAAAATCCCCTTGCCAGTCCAGCAGTGCTTTCACTTTAAGACATTCCTTTTGTAAAGAAGAAAATCTTTGTATAATGATTATCATTGCTTCATAAAGGCAATGTTATGATTACTTTCTGGCAACTTAAACGGGGTCCCGTCTGATTGCACATTCCAATAATTCACAAATTTCCTTGAATCTGAATCCATTTCAATGTGAATGGTAATTCGATGTATTTTAAACAATAGCCTACAAATCCTGTAAAAATATTTCTGTTAACCAAAAAAAATCCATATTTAAGCTTGTAGCTTCAAATGGACATAAATCACTAAGATATATTGCAGAGGAGATGAGAAAAATATAAGATTTCTAATTATACCAAAATTTCTGGTTTGATGGGAGGATGGTAGGATCGAGGCTGAGGATCAGGTAATGTCCCTTTACATTACCACATACCTGTAAGATGTTGCTGGTTGCTGTCCTCCCTGGTGTCATTTTGTCTCTGTGGTGTTGGTGTTTGGTAGTGTCATGGATGAGGACTCGTCATGGTAACTATCATTGCTCTGAAGTCGTCAAGCAGTTTGCAAAGCACATCCACAGCCTGCATTATTTAGTTAAAGGGAAATTAATTTGTGTAAAACAACTTTGTCTAAACTATCATATTGGATGTCTCATGGTTGGCTATTTCAAATATATAAATTGTATACAAAGGAGCAGAACACCGAGATCCATCTGTCTAAATCGCTTAGGTGGGGTCATACTTATTGGCAGACGTCTGCCGACACTAGCCTTTCGAACTTGCTTTGCGCGCCATAATGAAACATACAAGTTGCGCGAAAAGCATGTTCTAAAGACTATCGTCGGCAGAATGTCTTGCCGATGAAGTATGAACCCACCATTTGGCACTACAGGTGACTACAGTCACTCAGAGTTCACAATTTTTCAAAATTATTCAAAAGTTTGGAAATCATGCATTTTTATAGCTATATTTGGAATTGGCTTTAAAAATGCATTCAAATGAGTCCAAACAAGCCAAGTCTTAGGTTGTTGTTTTTAAGTGATTTTCTAAATATGGAATCCATCTCAAAAACCACTGACTTTGGTGCTATACAGAATTTTCAAGGGTTGAAATGATTAATGTGAAATTGGGAGTCCTATTGCATTAGACACTTCCTGAAGCTCAATAACACATAGCCTAAACTCCAGTCTTAAATGCCACAAACTAAAATTTATCAAATAAATCCAGACTAGTAAGTTTTCAGATTAGTTCCTCATTCAAATGAAAAGGCTTTGGAATTAGTCAACTCATGACAGTACAATATTTGGTGTAGTCAACTGTCAGACTAACAAGCTCTGTGCTGCATAGCCTAATAACAATATTTGTGACAATTTTGGAATGAGGAATTTGAAATATTACAGATATAAAATTGTTTGACAAGGAATGGGGGTTTGCATTTGTATATCTTACAACAAGCCATAACACTGAAGGTACATAGATGACTCACCTACTGTGGCTGTAAGAAAATATATGCATATTGCAATTGAAATCTTTCCTTTACACAAAAATAGGATTTCAAATATATTGGTGGGTGAGGGCCTGCTACTGGTATCCTGGTACCAGTACCACCTGTCCCAAGGCCGAGCTGTCGGCGGCTAAATCGTCAGCCCCATTGGGTTTCTATGAGAATTCCAATGAGAAGGGTAGGCTGGTTACCCTGGTAGAACTAAAAAGAAGCTTTACCTACAAGAGCAATGACGTCAGGTAGGGCATCCAGTCAATTATTGTTTGCTCCAACAAATCCCACACAGCGGTATTGTGTGAATGTGAAGTGAATCCGGACACCCCCGTTAGTGGGGACAAAACTGGATTTAAAACTTTGGTTTTACCATTACTCTGGTTGTGTAAAAGTTCTAACATGAAAATTAGATACATTTATGTTTTTATTCCACCCACCTTGTCAGCCATATGGATCCTGGATAAGAGGCGTGGGGCAACTTTACTTGCCACCCAATCAGGTCAAGGACCACCCTTCCCCTCACAAGAAGCTCCAGGTGATGTAGTAATTTATCCCAGAACCCAAGGGCTGCTGAATAGAGAAGGACCTACAATGATAAAATCATAAACGGTTTATCTATTTTTTTAATCCATGACTGTTATGCCATTTAATAATAATAAAACAATCTTGATATAGCGCCTAATGCAGAGGCCTCTAGGCGCTTCACATAGAAGGGCAATATACAAAATATCAATACCGCCCAAATACAAAAATAGATAAAAATTCTAATGTTAAACAACAATGATACCATCAATTCATACCAATTACTTCAACAGAACTTTACATTTAGTAGGAAATTTTACAACATATGATATTGTGACCAACAGATAGAAGAGAAGACAAAACCCAGTGCCTGCCCATACTAAGAACATATGGGGATACCCCTGAATCGTCAGCTGTGAGGAATCGGTGTGTAAAGTACCCCACAGCGACATCGGTTAAGTCTTGATCTTTCCTGGTTCACAGCCTATAACCCTACCTAAATGATGAAAACAACTATCCTAGGCACCGGATTGGAAGAAGGTAGAGAATAAGAAACAAAGGGCAAAAAATACAGAATTTATACTCACCAGAATGTTGTGAATTATACTTAGTGATTGGACTGCATCAGAAAACCGGTACGTATCAGGAGCCAAAAAGTTGTGAAATGGAGTGTCTTCAGACGGACTTGAAAATATTTGCTGACTGAGCATAGTGGATAATGTTAGGGAGTTTATTCAACAAATGTGATGCTGCGTAAGCAAAAGATCTAACACCATAGAACTTTGTTGATGAGTTAACTGATTTACTCAGCTGGGAGCAAGAAGATGATCTCAAGGTTCTCGGTGGTGATTACAGCTAGATGAGCTCAGAGATATAGCCAGGGACATGCTGTGGATGGCCTAATAGGTGAGAAGTACAATCTTAAAAACAGCCCTCAGGTTTAATTCGAAGCCAATGTAGTTGGTAGATAGCTGGTGTGATATGGTCTCGTCGACCGGATTTTAGTGACAAGACGGGCAGCTGCATTTGAACGTCGCGGAACCTTGGGTCACTTCTATTTCTGGAATGACCATAAAGCAAGGAATTGCAGGAATCAAGCCTAGATGTAACAAAGGCGTGGACCAATCTGTGGTAGATTTTTCACAAGTGTACATGTCGAAACTGCCAAATTTCCTTATTGAAAGCCAAGCAGCTTTGCCTAAGCTGTTAACATGATTGGATCATTCTTAGTGATGAGTTCTAAGATGACACCAAGGTTCCGTGCTTCAGTGACGATGTATAACAGAATGCCAATGATCATAGTTGGCTGAGAGGTGCTAGCCGATCTGCTAAAATGAGAGAGAAAGTACAACACATTCCGTCGTCGTTTCATAATATCAGCTTGTTGGATTTACACGAGGATCTGATGCTTGCAATGCATGTTTCAATTTCTTGTTTATGGCTGCCTTCACGATACCGAGGGTGGAAAGTCAGGAGCTGGGTGTATCAGAGTAAAACAACAAATTGAAGACCGTGGGCAGTTGATGGATAATCCTGTAGTGGGGCACGAACAGAGATGAGTCAAGTCGGCTCCAGTAACCGAGCCCCTGTGCGGCCTCCCACAATCTACAGCCACAGGGGATCTGACGAAGCCACCTCTGACTGTATAGATTGAGTTGCATCTAGGATGGCGAGACCAACTTAAGGCCTTTTTCAGTTATCCCATACCGTTCAGTTGACGGGTTATGAGTGTTTGTGGTCTATGGTGTCGAAGGCGGCGCTGAAATCCAGTAACACTGTACAAGCCTCTTTTGTTGGTCAAGAGCAGTCAAGATGTCATTCTGCACCGTAACAGAGCAGTCTCAGTACTGTGATATTGCGGGTATGCCGATTGCATCGGAGCATGGAGATAATTATCGATGAGTCTAAGTCTGCAAACTGATGCACGCCCTCTCTTTCAATCACCTTTCCGAGAAATGGCAGATTAGATATAGTCGATAAGTTGATTGAGGATGTTGGTGTCCAAGCCAGATTTCTTCAGCCAGCGGGATGACAGATGAATGCTTGAGAGCTTGGGGAAATTCGCCCAAAGACAAGGAAGAGTTGGCAATCCTTGACTGGTAACAGATCATCAAGAGACCAGCTGGTAAAGTGTCCAAGGTGCAGGACTTGATCGATGCGGATTTGATGGATTTCAAGACCCCTTCTTCAGACACGTTAGAAAAGTGCTGAAGGTGCTTTGGCATGAACTCTGTTAGTTTAACGACATAGAGGCAGTAGTAGTATCATGTAGAATGTTACGCAGCTTCTTGATTTCTTATAGAAAATTCTGCAAACTGTCTCAGCAAGATCTTTTGGACATTCATGGGCAGGTAGCGGTTGTTCCACTCTGGGAGAAGATTAACTTACGGACTCACGCCGAAAAGGTCCTGTTGATCACATGTAATAATCTAGGTTGTTATGATAAAATCTGTCTGGCTTTAGAAAGTAGAGAGTTGTATTTAGAGCAATGATCTTTTCTGGTAAGCCTCTTTGAATACCTGTGAGCCCAGTCTGTGAAACTCTGCGCTCCAGCCGACACTGTTCTTCTTCTCAGCACGAATCACATCTGTGTACCAAGGTGCATGAGGACGCAGAACTACAGATCGGTTTACGAGTGGGCATGTTCATCAAGTGTCTTAGATAAGATGTTATTATATTCATTAACTAGAGAATCACACTCAGCATCTGAAGGCAAAAAAAGAAGTGCAGATCGTATATCAGAGAGAAAGATGTCTCTTTTGGATGTTGCGAATTTCCGAGTCTGCATAGTTTTAATGCATGGTTCAGGTCGGGTATTTTGATGAAGCACTTGACAGCGTACTGGTCAGACGGCAAGTGACAATGATGTTTGAAATATGGCTCACCAAATTGTCTGCTTCCAAGTTATTGGTAGATGCTAGAGTTGATTCCGATGGAGTTGGGCCAACATTAACTAGTTGTTTCAAGTCATGCAGATCTAGAATATTGACGAAGGATTGAGCCTCACGGTCATCAGCAACGTCAAAATGTACATTTAAGTCTAGTAATTAGGAGCAATGGCCATTACCACCTGTCAAGTAGCAAGAAGAGAGGAGATTTCATCTAGAACATGATGTGAATTTATTTTTCTTGTCAGGCTTGAGTTTGTAGATTAGAAGAAGTTGGAAGGAGGTAAGAAGGTGATGAAATGTGAATCATATTTACCATGGAGGTTAAAATCGCAGTCTCGGTTTATCCTTTACATGGAGGACCATCCTAACGAGAATAGCTGTACCTCCGCTCTTCTATGAAGGCGGTGAGAATGATGAAGCCTATAAATTAGGTAAAGGATTCTGGATATCGGCAATGGCTACATCATCTATGCATCTCCAGTCAGCCAAGAGTCGGTGATGGCAAAGATATCAACTGATTGCTGATGACGAAGTCACACAAGCAGATGATTTGATTTTTTACCTTAATAGACCTGGCATTCCAGTAGCAAGCGAACTGATTTGGTTAAGATTGTTACCTATTTGTACCTTAATTAAGTTACTTTTATTATTGTGTTACCCTGATTCGACACTGTTGATTTCTGATGCAAGTCCTCGTAGAAATACTACGTTGTTGTGCTTGCCCCACGGCTTCCACGGACATGGGAAGCAACCATGGTAGCCAGAATTGATGCGTATACAACAAAGAATAAAATATTACAAGACTTTCACAAGCAATTAGTGAATTATACTATGGATGCAACAACGATGTGCCAGTGTTCTGCAGTTCGTGATCAGCGCACACCAACTGGATCTAAATTGAAATTTAAAAACAAATGTGCACAATTAGATCATTAAAATGTATAATTTCTCAAAAAAAGGAAAAAACTAAAATTATAATTTAATTACAAATTTTGTAATTTCAAGATTGCTATCATATGAAAACAGTTACTTTACAATTTCATCTTCAATAAAAAAAAAAGGTTTGTCTCAAAGTTCTCACGTTTTTATGAATTACTTAAACTTGCCATAGGGGGAATATTAACAACTTCCAATGAGCTTTTACCTGACAGTGACTTCATTGATAGGTCTCTTGGAAGATGCGCCAGATATTGGACATAGGAAACCACCTGGTAGTGTCGCAATATGGGGGCAGCATTTGTAGTATGACCATACTGACTGCATTTGGATCAAAGTGGGAAAAGATCACTGCCCTGATTGGCCGAATGGAGAAAGATGGAAAAGGAGAGAGTTTCCAATTACATAAGAAAATAATGTGGCTAAAAATCAACCTCCTGTGGTCTACCAATATCTTGGTTATTGTATGATATGAAATTACATAATCTCTGCGTATTTTGTTTTGTGTCTTATTTAACCTGGGTAGATCATTCAGTGTTCAGACACTGTTTTCCAATGATGCCCAGGGATCCAGGATGAATTGGAACAGCCAGGGATTTTCACCCTAATCTTATCTAAACTGGCTGCGATTACATATACAGGCATGATTCTCCATGTATATGGGACCGACAGCTTAACGTCCCCTCTGAAGGACGGGATATTCTCATGGTTCGTTTGCCCAAGTCCAAATGAACCACAGGGAGAGCAGAATTCCAGTTTTAATCAATAGTTCTACAAATCAAATCCAGAATTAGTACCCAATTAAATTCCAGCAAGTGGCCCCGCTGGGGCTCAAACTGGGGACCTTTTGCACCAAAGGCGAATACTCTAACCAGTGGGCCCATGCTCTCCACATTAAAATAGACCTTCTACATAGACCTTATTTGTAAATGGTCCTTTTCTGCCATTGACAGGGTAAAACCAGTCACTAACACTGAAGTAGTCTAAAGTGAGGCAGTTTTGATTTTTTGAAGAAGTCCTCAAACCTCATCCTGGGTATGCCAATTACAAATATGGGCCAAACTTGGATGACTTTGGGATAACTGGTTTTAAGGGACCTGACAAAGACAATGGTGCAATTCAAGATCTGTAAAAGGGTTCCTTGGAACCTGACCATCTTCCCCTGTCCCAAATGTAACTTGATTAACACATCCACATTGATGTGAACTTCATTATTCCTTTCACATGAAGCCTGATTAACAATCTCAATTAATTTATTCCACAAGTGCACGTACACATACACAAATTCACTTACTTGACAATTTCATTCTTAATTACATCAGTACAATCAGGGGAGTTATAAATGCCACTTATGTTGTCAGACTGCTCAATTTCTATTTCAACTGCATGGGTAAGTAGCCAAAATCCTTTGACAGTCAGTGATGGATGGGTGGCATTCTCGGAATTTCTGCTGCATGAGAAAAAGAGAGGGAAAAATAAAAGTTGATAATAGGTGAGACATAACTGCCAAATTTAGCCCCAATATTGGTTTTTTTCTTCAGTTGGAGTAAATTGACAAAAGGTGTTTTTCTAATGAGCAATATTTTCTGGATCGATCTGGTAAAAGGATTAAAACTGTTTAACAGAAAATGACCTATCTGGTACTTCTAATTATTTATCAGGGAAAATTCTCTCTGGTAAAAATTTTTGCCAGAGAACATATGTAAAAAAAGTTTGCTACATGGGAATGGTTGTAGGCATATTTACATTATACCTTTCACCCTTGCTACAGCATATGATTTCTTCTGCTAACAGACTTAAGAACATGATACAGTGTAGGTGTGAAGGGTGTAATGTAATTATGTCTAATTGTATTTGAATCCCAAAATGATTAACCTTACAAGAATCCTTAACAGAAGGTTACTTGATAGTATTGATAATTTGCTTGATGTATTTTTGATGGAAATAAACTTGAATTTGAAAAAGAAAATATGCAAACTAGCTCATTCTCATAATTATGAATATACAGATTTGATCTATCATAGTGCAGTGACAGGGCTGATTATGGTCTCATCCTAAAAGAGGTCCCCAAAAAGATTTGTCTCTGAGAAACAATGTGCTAAAATAACAGTTTTTCTTTTTGGCCCTATATCCCAAAATTTTCATGAACTCACATGGAATAGTTGACTATGTCCCTCAAGAAATACAGCAAAGAAAAATAACAAATGATTTTGTATCGATTATTCCTGCAACTTGCATCTACATACTACTCGCAACTCAAAATAATCTACCTACTAAGACAATGACTCTCTCAGTTTTTATTGGCCACCTTGACCTACCTGGATGTGGTGCCCATAGTCTCCTGTCCAGCTGTCCAAGTAGCTCCTGGCTTGACTTCACCTTCAGTGTCACTAAGTGGTAAACTTATGTCACTACCTATCTCACTCACACTTTCATCTTGTTCTTCTCCCTCTGTGTCGTTCTTCTTTCCTTCTTGCTCATGTTTCCTCATATCTTCTGCTTGCTCAGATGACTTTTGAACATCACTCTTAGTTTTCTTGGATAATTCTAAAAAATACAATAATAATAATTATACATAAATTCAATAAAATGCAAAATTATAATAAATAAAATCAACCAAAACAAGCAAACTACAAATTTAGTTAACATTATTTGGTTTCTAACCATCCTTAATCTCTTTATTCTCTATTAAAGTAGGTTGCAATGATCATAGACTAGCCATGTGGTTACTTTGTCCTCAGTGCATGTTTCTTTTTTTCGCATATTGCCCATTCTGATTCACGTTAAAATAGGTTATCGGGCCTCACAACCATGTCCGTTAAAATTTTTGTTAATGAGTTCTTCAAAATAATACAAAAGCTAAATAGAGAATGTGGCATATATACCTGAATTTGTTTACTACCAGATGACGGCACAGTAGCGTGGAGTAGATACTATAGATGCATGTCTCTAGGATACTGGCCCACTATAACTACCTTCACCAGTGGCGGTGCCATACTTTCATTTTTTCCTGGGGGGGCAACTGGGGGGGTTTAATTTGGGGCACAACGTTAAATCTAGGTGGACAAATATCAAAATTTGGAGATTTTTAACCAATTTTGGCTCAATTTTGCTGATTTTTGCCCAAATTTGGTGATTTTGGGCCATAAAATCTGTCATTTTTCTTCCGCCCTGGGGAACTGGGGGGGGGGGGCTTAAAAAAAGAAAAGTTTTTGGGGGGGGATGCCCCCCATTGCCCCCTCCACTTGCTTCTTCACCACCTCACAGCAACTACTGAGTAGCCAGTGGTAGGTAGTGTGAGAGGAGACACATTCTATATACCAATAACTTGTGTACTGGAAGACATATCCTACACACAGCATCGCAGTTTGCTCATCAGTGTGTAAATTGTGATACATTTTGTAAGTTACAGTGAATTACCACACTCTTGTCACTAATAATGTAATTTTTCTTAATAGCAACCTTCGGACCTTATAGCTCATCTACAAATCTACCTCTTCTGGCTGGACTTCCTGTTTTTATTACCTCAACCTTACCACTGGATTCTGCCATAGTCAACTGGGTCCTGTAAAACACCTCTCAATGCAGGGCAGAATCTCATCTTCCTCTCCTCTTCTCCTTCCGCGTCCTCCTCTTCTCCCTCTGAGAAAATTGTTCAGTCCTAAGATAATTGGAATCTGCCATTACCTTTTTGTTCTTACTCCCTCTTTCTCTGCAAGGATGTCAATGCATTGTTCTGGTTGCGTCTTTGATGCTTAATTTGCTGTCACCTGGAACCATATAATCCGATCTTCATCTGCTTCTTTTTCAATATTTCCATGATGGCTCTTGCTGTTATGTCACCATCTCTTCTCATTTCCGCACCGTTTCTGATGAACTACTCCACTTTTTGCATCCACGGTCCTTTGGCTCCCTAGTCCCTTGCTGAGTACTGGTGATTGTAATCTGTGGACGGATGTCAGAGCAGAGTATTGCTATCATAGCTGATTGAAATGGTGCTTGATGTCTCTCCTACACTATCTGCTTTCGGCCTGTACTGGCCGATGGACATTCCTGCTGTGGGCATTTCGTGTCTTACTTGCTGTGGTTCGTTGCTGTGGCTGTTGCTGTGGCTGATGCCATTGCTTGTCCCGCTGCTGCTTGATGAAACCTTGTGCTGCCAACTGGTCACCAGTGTCCCCTACTCCTTAGCTGTGGCTTCTGCATGAGATGTGAATAATCCTCAATTTTGGTACCCTATGTGGCTTTAAGGACCCTGGTTCAAGCCTACCTCTGGAATCTGATCAGCTGAGTGTAATTGCCTCCCTGTTCATCAAAACAGGAGCGGGTATCTGCTGAGTTAGGCTAGTTAGTGTATCATACAAGATGAAGGCCTTTGTGATGGTTCATCCATTCATACCCTTTTGACCCCTGTACCTCTGACCTTCATAACACCTTGTCTGCTCAATGGATGGCCTGTCTCTGTCCATAGGGTGCTGACTGTTGGCACTGGAGCATTGTATGAGGAGTATGGTAGCGATGGACCAAGAGTGGAAATCCCATTAGGCATGGACGGATAAGCTTGTGCATGTTGTGGAGCACATAGCAATCTTGAATACTGGAATGACCTTGTAAAGCACCAGCCTAACATAAAAAGGAACCAATAATGACAGATTTGTAAGGTTTTCATGTGGGAATTGGGACACATATTCTCCACCAAAATCTTCCAAAATTTGTTAGAAAATAAGTGCGATCACTTTCAAAAATGTCATACTTTTCTCAAATTGTCACAAATTCCTTCTGGTACATAGCACCTTTTTTTAGGTTTAAAAATGACAGGTTAATAACTGCACATTACTTCTTGGGGCGAGAAAAAATGGACAATCAATGCACGGCGCCGCTGATATTTTGAGTGCATTTGGACAAGCATCAAAATCCAGTGCAGTTCAAACCTAATTCATATACTATAGAAAACAAAACAATTTGCCTTAATTCGTGATAAACAGTTGTTTTAAAATATTATTTACCATGGAAGTTAAAAAACAAATCACCCACTGAGAAAATAAATCAGTCCTGCGTGACGCACACGCATTCAAAAGCACTTTACACAGTACGTGGAGTGCAACTGGACATTTTCAATCCACTCCCGCTACATTTGCGTATTTTGTTAACGGCTTTACTGATTTGCTGCTGCATGCTGGGAAATACGCAGAGTGTATGAATACAAATCAGTACATATGCAAAGGTTGTTTTGTGGCCAGAAAAGCTTAAAACTCACTTATAATATTAAACTCACAGGTTTACTATGCTGCTATTGGATAGTAAAGATTACTTCATTAACAAAGTGATGCTTCATAGTATATATTTGCAAATGCCTGATATAAACATGTGAGAAAGTATTCATTGCCCACCATATATTATTGACCCTCAATTGGAAATGAAAGCCTTTCATCATATACAATCACAACGTAGCTGACGACTTTAAACTGGGTTGATTACATTAACATCTGTATAGCATTAAATGCCATTGTTACCATAAGATACTAGTAACATACTTTGTATATTCTACCAGAATCAAGAATGACACTGACAATATTTACTGAATGTAGAACAGTGTAACTATTGACACTAATTTAGTAAAATATTATTTAAATTGTTATGGACAAATTTCAGATGTAACTAATATACAAATTGTGAATCTCAAATTTCAGGTTTTGAATTGGTAATGATATACTACTCTGAAAAAACCTTATACAATACAAGTCACAATCTGTAATAACCATTGTTGTATTCAGTTCCTGGGAATGCATGTTGATATCAGTGTAATATGTACAGTAAGATTTATTAATAGAAAGTTCAAGGTACTTTGAAATATATTAGCCATAAAAATTAAAGTCTGTTATTTGGTGTTCATCATCCAACATAGGCATTTAAAAAAAAGTACATATGGCTGGATTCGAACTGGTAAACATAGACTGGTTCTCTTAAAGGTACATTTCATCAGAACCTTCTGTTTTATTAATGTTTTAATACTTCAAGTGATATGGCCTGATCGCCTCTTTCCCAGAACCGTTCCCAGAACTTCAGATTTTATTGGAAGTAGTCAATATTTTGGTGTCTAAAGAAACTACTATTTTTCTGATTTACTCTGTGAAATCTCAGGGTGAAAAGATGTTTGGTTTGGATGTTATGAGCGAAAATGTGCCCCATTTTGGTCGACCAATATTAATTTTACACTGAGCTCTATGGGGTTTTCAAAATCACGTTTTAGTTCTCACATCAAAACGGATTGAAATATCGGTGGGAAACTTTACAGGTCGGGTTTTGGGGTCAAGGTAAATTAGGTCATCCCTTTAAAATATCTGTTGATTTATGATCTTATGTTTTTGTGTTATGAGCAAAATGTTTGCATCGATATGTCTTATAGGCCACAGTTCTGTGCTGTAATTTCAGTCTGTTTACAGACAGAAGATACAAGATTTCAATTTTGATAAAGTCAATTTTGACACACATACAATATCATCTGGAAAATAAGCCTTAGTAATGCATGTGTGTCAGATTTGAACTTTTCTAGCTTTCTTTCGGTAAGTTGGGGGATGAGGCTGTGGTTCACAAAATTCCCCTATACAACCACTAAGCAATATATAACATTTAGACTATTGACCTGAATATAAACCAAGAAAGGCTCTTCAGTAAGCTAGCTTATTTCCACTGGGGGTATGTCTCCAGGATGGTTTGGGTCAGCCACAGCTGGGGCTAACACTCTACTCTTTTCAAAAGTGCCTGCGATTTACACATGTACAGGTAGTAATCTCTAGCCACCAGCCACAATCAGGAAAGAAAACTAATCAAAAAACAAAAATCTACTTAGAGTACTATCAATTATCCTAGCCATGTAGAGCTAAGGCGGCTTTATACCACAAAATACAGACTGTGTAATTCTGTGATAACTTGTTGTAGTTACAAAGTTACAGGACTCCCATTCATATGTGGTGGTATATTTTGTGGTCTATGGGAAAGTGTCACAATGGAAGCTGTGGTATATTGTGGTATATGGCAAGTGCTCACTAAATATGGCCTGCCTTGTTGGAGTTGATCAATCCATTATAATACTGCCAGACAAGAATTTACAATAATTACCCCCACTTTCAAATTGAGCAAACCACACAAAAAACAGTATCAGTGCAATGAACTATGACACATTATCTCCTTCAAGGCAAAGATTGAGTGCCTTCCTTGCACTGTGTGTTTCTACCTGTTGTTGTTGGTGGCTCGTTGTGTTCAAACTGTTTGTTGTAACCTTCTGACTCTAGTTTGTTCTTCCACTTTGGATACATTAACTCCACCTGTCTCTCATACTGGTTTTCTTGTTTATTGAAGAAAAACACAAAGCTTTAGCAATGTTACATGTAGCATGTTTGCTTCCTAACTTTATTTTCACATGGTATAATTGAATGAATCATTTGGTCGTACAAAAAAATTAACATATTTCTGGGTTAACTATGACGGCAGTAAATTACCATGAAACCTTAAACTTTTCAACCGTAGAAGATTCTACAGTGGTGTGTTAAACTCATAAGTCAGTGTTTTTTTTTGAGATTGGGCTTCCCAAATGATTTCAATATCACAGTCATTTGGGGAGCCATCTAAAAACACAACACTGACATAAGACTAGGCTTACCTACACTCATTTGAATTGTTTTTTCATACTGCCAATTAGAGAACAAAAGGTTTGGTTTATTAGCCTCTGCCGCATGTCTATCATGTCATATTACACGGGCAACAGCATTAGTTTGAGTAGAACAATGAGGCACAGCCAAGTTGTTTTTTATGATAAAATATGCTGTAGCCCTTGTGATAGACACGCAGACACCCGGCGGAGGCTAAAACAACACCTTTATTCTCATTCTTTAATACTTTTCTTCAAATAAGAAGCTGTGGTAAATATTTCTAAATTATGGTAGATTTTATACAACGAACTACCCAATCTTTTAAATCTACTCAGTCTATTGTTAATGCGTCCTTTTATTGGCCCAAGCAGAGCATATGCGTAGCGCGTTGACACGTATGTTACCAAGGGAGCAGACGTGGTTTTCGGGCCACCTCTTCTGTCACAGAAGTGGTAATACCAAAATGTTCCTTGAAGTCTTAAGAATACAATCTGGGTGGACCATTTTGCAGACTATACTCACCACGGTTGCTGAATTGTTCTATTTTATACCTGTATACTTACGAATGATCCCAACTAGTGCATTTTTTGTGCTCACAAAGCCTTCAACACCCCTATTGCCACCTTAAAACTTTTGGTGCTCCCATGCCTAGTAGCGGTCTCATGCTAGCATCGGTACGCCCAACCAATGACGTCACTGGCGTCCAGAATCCTTTGCTCATTTTTGTACCTTCCCCAAGGCTCCACTTGCGGGGAAGGGCCTGGATGAGGGTCACTAGTTGGATTCCTTCATAAGTAATACATGTCATAAAATAGAACAATCTCACAACCTTGGTGAGTATATTCCTATTTTATATCCATTTTATCATTACGAAATGATCCAGCTAGTGCATGACTGCCACACGGGTCACTAGGTGGAGAAGTGGAGCCGGTAGTCTCGTTGTAGCGGGGTTTCTCCCCAATGTGAAGTTTAATGGAGCGAAATAATTTTGCACCCATATACTGCCATATATATAAAACATGATAACTTAACATCACAAATCTGATCAAAGCACTAAAAGTTTATAATAAACCGGCACTCCTCACCTATGATCATGTGATAAGGATGCAATGGCACCCCCTCTTACTCCTGATGGCTTTGCTGACAGGATGTTTTGGCCACGCTTTGATTACTTGTAAGGACGTCTATCATATAAATGTCGAAACTTGTAGGCGGCCTCCATCCTGCTGCTTCCAATTATTCAGATATTTTTCACTCCTAAGTGAAAGCCCATATGTTTCTTACTATATCTAATTTCATGAGCATGCGGGTTAGGCAATGTTACGGTCCAGTGACGAGGCTTCACTTTCAAGCATCATAGAGGAGGGAAGTGACCCGCGTGAAAATGTTGCCTTGTTGCAGGTTTGTTAAGGTTTATTTGTGTGTAGAAGACTTGGTCCAGATATTGATGTAATCCCATATATTTTCCTTAAGAAGGCAGTAAGGTGGAAAATGTCGGAGAGCTCTGAATGGACACAGCGTTTATCTCCAGGATCAGTAGTAATGCTGGGAATCTTGTATAGGCTGAGGTGCGTAATTGAGTGTCTGGTTTTGGCCTAAACCGCCGAGGAAGTAAGTGGGACCATTAGTTTGAGAATCTGAGAATCTCATTACTTTCTTGTCTTTAGCGCTGAATTTCAGAACACGTCAGGTACATGCAGTCTCATGCTTGTCTTTCTAAGTCAAATCGAGAAGATGGGCTTTGTCCACTGGATTCAAACGGTTCGCCGTCGACGTACATGAAGGAAGTGAGGCTGTTAAATACATGCATATTGTGGTAGCTAAACTGTAACCAATTTTAAAGATTTCGTTTTGTGACCTGGTACAGTGGGAATTCACCCGGCTTGACAAC